>JAQMYJ010000009.1:19692008-19717789 GCA_030014305.1 Clarias laeviceps
TTTTTTGCGGTTCTTTTTTTTTTTTTTTTTTTTTTTTTACACTCACTTTGCGAGGACACAATCAAGATCAGTAGGCAATGTGTTCCTGTGTTTGGCAACTGATGATTTAAAAAAACAACAACGCACCAACACAAAGCATAGACCAGTGTTTTGGAAGTTATTGTCAGGGTTTAGATTTTTGGCAGCTCTTCAGCTTTAGCTTTATACTGAACAGTATTCATTCTCTCTACCGCTCATCCTGTGTACAGGTTCATTAGGGCCTGGAGCTTATCCCAGGAAACTTAGGGCACATATACACACTCACTCACTACGGACAATTTGGGAATGTCAATTAACCTAATTTGGATGTCTTTGGACTGTGGGATGAATGTAGTGTACCTGGAGTAAAAACCCACCAAGGACAGGGAGAACATGCAACAAGGTGGGAATCGAACCCGTGACCCTGTAGGTGCGAGGTGAAGGTCTGGTTCTGTTTTGATTCCCAAAGCCATCTTGGGTCTGAAATAAAAGTAAAAGTAGTGCATTTTCATCAGGAAGATGTCTATGGATTCAGAGATTGTGTGTATAGAGGACCTGAAAAAATATATGTATCTCTTCTGATGGTCACATGATAGCATTTATGATGGTGCGACTACTGCAATTGTTAGAGGAAACATAATATATACATTGCTACCATATTTAAAAAAAAATTTAAACGCCATAGGGACAACTGCTGAATATTTCTCCAGGCTTCCTGCAGGACTGTTTTTGCCTCTCATTTTCAGTCCAGTCTCTGTACAGTACCTGAGCAGCTTCAAAGGAATGTTTTCTGTTTGTTACGCCACAGAGTGATCTATGAATAATGACTCATGAATTCCTTGACTCATGAACCAGTGAGAAACGGGGGCAGATGATGACAGATGATCATTAGTGGTAATTAGTATACTGGTGATGCTGAATGCTGAATGGTTGGAACAGACAATGAGGTTTTCTGCTGAGGATGTTACATAAACAACCAAATTTTAAACTATATCTTTAGGCACTTTGGACCCTGTCACAGTAAAACATCTGTTCCTATTTCTTTAATTGACTCTTCATTTAATTGTATTTAATATGAAGAAAAGAGTGAAAAACTCTTGGGGATTGTAAATGTCACACATTATTTATTTCAGATTTTGTTTATGATGTTCCATTTCCTAGCCAACATTTTTCGTCAGCCTAAATATGACGGGCCACACCGCTTCCTCTGTGACCAGCGTTCACATTATTAATTTTGTTTCGTACCGGAGTACACTTGCGTATTTACGCTCCGAGACAGTACTGTACAGTAGGTGAATGAGTACGCCATGAGTGCCTGAGTACGCCATGCTGTGCTCGAGACTTTTTTCCAAATGAACCCAAGCATGGTACACCCAGTGAACATGAGTGTCCATGCCAACCAAGTGGATCTATGCCTGAGAGCCTACTATGAAAGCAGCCTTTGGATAATAATGAGGTCTGAATTAATTGATTATTGGCTCATTTAGTATTCCATCAATATGAATTTGCATTGCTAATGCATTTAACTAAGCTTAATTACATTTAATGGCTATTTTGATATAAACATTCCAATTATTTTGTGTAAAAAAAAAAAATAAATTAAAAAAAAAGGCTCAGGTCATAAGACATTGTTAAGTAGTGAGAAGAAGAGTGTAACATATTTTTTCTTTCGTGTCTTTCTATGTGTTTTGCAGACTCTGAGGAGGTGGGAAGGTCAGTACTTTACAGAAGAAACAGCCAATGTCATGTGAAGATGAGCAGGGGCTTGACTCTTCATGGGGGGTCGACAGCGCAGTCACAATTCTGCCCTGATAACAGTGAGAGAGGGAGAAAGAGCAAAAGACTCAGAGAGAGAAAGAGAGAGAGAAGAGCTGACAAAAGCACAGATTCCTGAAGTGAAATCAGCATTTGCTGTCAGGCTCATGACAGCTCTATTATCGATTCTTCTCCTCCTCCCTACTGCCTGAGTGCACACACACACACACACACACACACACACACACACACACATGCAGGTTCACGCACACACACAATTTCCTGAGAGACATGGCCACACAGATGCCAGACGGCTGACAAAATAAAAATTCACAAAGCTTATTTCGCTCCATCTTTTCCAGCTCAAATCATTCATCCCTGATGAGACGGCTGTAGATTTGCAAGTTCCCAATCATGCATAATTAGTGAGGGATCTTTTTTGGATCGTACATTTTGGAAAGTACAACTCAAGCCTATAATGAGGTACAATGAATATTTAGCGTGAACTTCCCATGCACTCTTTCAAACTTCAACTTCTGGTCAGAACTGCCATTTTACTATGCTGAAAAAGTGGAACATTTAGCATTAGTTCATAATTTCACTCACATAATTATTTAATAGGTATTGTATATAATTGGAAACTATTACTATTACCTTAGGCGGCATGGTAGTGTAGTAGTTAGCACAGTGACCTCGCACCTCCAGGGTCGGGGTTCCAATTCCGCTTTCATGTCTTTGTGCATGTTCTCCCTGTGCTTGGTGGATTCCTTCCAAAGACATGCAGATTAGGCTGATTGGAATTTCCAAATCGCCCGTAGTGTGTGTGTGTGTGTGTGTGTGCTCGTTCTCTCCAATGGACTGGCACTCCACCTCATGCCCGAGTCCCCTGGGATACGCTCCTGTATTCACAAAACTTCTTAAGCCTAAAAGTTGGTCCTAGTGACGAAATTCTAAGAAAATTCTTAGAATTATGATATTTTCTTAGAATTTCTCCTTTAATTTAGGACTAAATCTTAGTAAAGATAAAAATGATTCATGAAACATCTTTGTCCTAAAAACAGCTCCTAAGGTAAAAATTGTTAAGAGTAGAGAGGAGGATTTTTAATAGGCTTCTATAGCAGAGGACAAAATGGTGGAAAGAAGAAAGTTAAAAGTAAACACTGCTCTTCTGTTCAATTTGGTTTTCTTGTTCTTTTACTTTCTTCCATCTCTCTTGGATTGTTGGCTACATACCATCCAAAAGTGCAACTTAAATAGATTATCCTGCAATCATGTGAAGTGGTAAAATCTGAGCCATTTTTCTCCCATCAATCTAAAATGGATTACAAGTAATAAAATCAGTATGATAAATAAATGTAAGAACTTAAATATAGTAACTACTGCATGGAAATTGGTTGCTTCAAAAGGAGACACATTTTTAATTTATTATAACTTTAAGATATTTAGCCTGTGACAAACTTTGCATAAAGTAGCCTGTGGTCATGATTATACAATTTCTTCATATGCAAACATTTTGATTTCACTGTCTGTTCTATTATAATTTATTCTATTTTCACAAACAGCGCATTTCAAGACCTTTACAGAGGTCAGAGGTGTGATTGGTTGATTTTTTATCAACCAATCACAGTCCTTGATTTGCTGCATCATCCCTAGCAACGAAGTCAACCACACCCCCTCAGTAAGATAAAGGTTTTTGTACTTTCCTTACTCAGAGTTGCTCTGGGAAGTTTCCTAAATCACTTTTAGTCTAGGACTTTTTAAGCTAAGATAGGAGCTCTCTGAGATAATTCTAAGAAGCTTTGTGAATACGGGCCCAGGTCTCCCATGACCCTAAACAGGACTTATTATCTTATTGTACATACTAAAGTTTCGCTTTAATCATAAAGTACTTATCCCATTTATGTACGAATTTCATGTTGATATTCGTACATATATATATATCATCAGGTGCGTAGCTGCATTACGACAAGTGCTGCTTTTTGATTAAGCTTAAGGTGATTTTAAGCTCAATTTGGCAAGCTGAAATTTGTTTAATTTTATGCTGTTAATATAAGCAAAATTATTTCTAAAGCAATAGTAAACACAAAACATGATTGTGCACAAAAATGAGAGATTACATCCTTATCAAACTATATTTAATTAAAAAAAAACTAAATAAACTGTAAGTGCAGCATGTAAACTGCACATTTTCTTTACAGAAGATCACACTGAATTAATAAACTTTTATTAGCATTTGTTTGATTAAGTTGACAACTTAATTAAAGCAAATGAAGTATATAATAAAATAGCTTGTATGCCAATTTTAAAGGAGCAGTTTGGAAAATCTAGAGCCCCTCCTGGCTACAAGTGTTTTACAGTTAACAGTCCCCCACCTTGCACCTTTCTCCAATTCCTCCTACACTCTCTCCTCTCATGAAACTATGCATGCCTCATGAGTTGCTCATAAGAGAAAAAGATTCTGAGCTGAGGAGTTTCTGTTTCAGATGAGAGCCAGTTTTGATTCCACAAGGCTCAATACTTAGTCCTCTTATGTTTGCTCAATCTCTTTTTGAGATCATATCCTTACATGGATTTTTATAGCTCTGTTCTCCAGATACACTCAACTCAACTCCTTTCCTCCCTCAGATACTTATGTCTCTGCTCAGAGTCCCACATGTGATCTAAACTAAGATGGCTGGCAGATCGTCAACAGAAATTTTCAGCAAAACTGAACGGCTGTTCGTCCCAGGTGATGCATTCCCATGTCAGGATCTTGAGATCTCCCTGGACAACTCTCAGATCTCACCTTCTGTCACAGCAAGAAGCCTTGGAATAACCCTGGACAATCAACTTTCCTCTTTCTCTCGTGTTGCTAATCCAATACGTTTAGGCTAATTTCTCTTTTACAACATTTTAAGGACTTATTCATTTCTATTCACTCAGATGCTTGCCATTTCCAAATATGGATGACTGCAACTTGATCCTAGCAGGTCTGCATCTGTATGCAATTTAATCACAGCAACCGATCCAGAATGCAGCTGAACAACATGTGTTCAACCTTCCTAAATCCCCCCATTCCTACACTCTTTCCACTGGGTTCCTGTAGCTGCCTGCATCATATTTAAAACACTGATGATCCTTGTCTACAAGACAAAATGGACCAGCATCTACATACCTTAAAAGTACCTACCATATGACCTGTGCTACTCTCCCACTGGTCCTTCAGCACTGCTTGATTGATCCCAACCATCACTCAGGGTACAAGAAGACATGCATTAAGGCTCTCTTGTGTTCTGAACTCTCCCTAGATATCTGAACAGCTGTGCCACTGGTTGTGTTTAAACAATGATTAAAGACCTCTTTCTTAATCTATCCATCTTTTACACTACATATCCTGTGTAGGGGAGCCTGGAGCTTATCCCTGTGGCTCAAAGCAGGGTACACCCTGGATGGGGTGCCAACATAATTGTATGGCATAATTACAGACACGATCGTACACGATGGGCGATACGGAACAGGCCATCAACCTACACATTCATTGGGCTGTGGTGAGGAAATTGTAGTACCCAGAGGAAACCAACCTCCACAGGTACTGGACTGGAGGCATGCTTTAAACCCCCAAGACTAGACATTCGAGGTGACAGTGCCAACCTCAAAGCCATAATGTCACACCTACCTCCTTATGGAGCACTTAAATTATCACTTTGTTAAAAAAATTCATATGTTGTCTGTAATTTTTTCATATTACAGTGTGTCCCAAAAGTCTCCATACACAGGGCAATTTAAGACTTTTTAGCAAATGGTAATCTTATTTACAAAACATTCTCTGGATAAATGCCATTTCTGTGTAAACACACACAGTTGTTTCTCCCACTTAAACATATGAACTCGTGTTAACACATCTGGTGTTATGGATGTAATTGCACTTTAAATGTGTTTCTTGAAATTATCCTTGTTCTGTATCTGTTCCTGCCTTCAAGTGGCCTCACAGGTAAAAATCAAGTTGGCTCAGATCTCGGGATCTCGCAGGCCATTTACCTAATAAATCGGTATTTATTGATCAAGATTGTAAAGCAGGCAGCATGGTGGCTTAGTGGTTAGCACTGTTGCCTTGCATCTCCATTGTCCAGGTTCAATTTCCAGCCATGTTTTGATTCCTGCCTCCGTGTGCACAGAGTTTGCATGTTCTCCTTGTGCTTGGTGGGTTGCCTCCGGGTTCTCCAGTTTCCTCCCACAGTCCAAAGACATGCAGATTGGACTAAATGGTGTTTCCAAATCGCCTGTAGTGTGTGTGTGTCAGTGTGTGTGCCCTGCAATGGATTGTCACCCAGTCCAGGGTGTACCCTGCATTGTGCCCTGGGATAGGCTCCAGGATCCCTGTGACCGTCTATACAGGACTAAGTGGTATAGACGATGAGTGAGTGAGATTGTAAAGCACTTTTGTAATCCACTCTGGATATGGACATCTCCTCCCAAATGGTATAAACGACCATGTAAATATTTTATTTCTGCGCCATAAACAGTAAAAAAATAAAAAATAAAAAGATTGGTCTAAAACTGCATTATTAGTACGAGTCTAGAAAACACTTTTACAAACATCTTTAAAGTCTTTAAATGGGAGAGTCATGAGACATTAACATAGAGTACTGTCTGATCCACCTCTTATTTCCCCATACAGTGGACCTCAGCATACGGATGTCGGCATACGAGCCGAGTCCATAAGGCGAAATTTCATATAGCGAAACACATTTTCCCATTATATAAATGTAGATAATCCGATCCAGCCACCCAAAAGTATTACCAATATTACCAATTTCCAACATTATAATCATATTTTTGCATATAAAAACAATTAAAACATGTAGATAAGACATGTAAATAAAGTAAAAGATAAAATAAATAGATAGTAAACCTTATGTACTTAATCTTAATTTGATTCCTCTTGATACTGGCTGCTTTTAAAACAAAACTGAAAGTGGCTCCGTTTTCTTTTTGCTACCATCCTACATAGCACCATGGGATGTTCCCAAGAATGTTTTAAATACATCTTGCACAAAATCATGTAAACTCACTTCTTTTGACTTTCCACTGACTCAAGTTTTGCACGCCTCTCAGACAGATGTTTTTCTTCTTCGGATTGGTTCGATTGCTTGTATGCCGAAAATACTTTGTATACCGAGACAAATTTCTTGCAAAATGTCAGTTCTTAAGATGAAAACTTGTTTTAAGGTGGGGCATTTGTATGTTGAAGTACCACTGTATTTTGCTTCAAAAGAGACCGACTTTCTTGTATTTTAATGCAGACTTGAGGAGTAGTTCTCAAGTTCTCAATAGGTGCAGATGATTGCAGATGATCAGGCTGGTGATTAGTATACTTGTGATGCTGAATGCTTGGAACAGATGAGGGGCGAAACGAGGTCGCTGCTGAGGTTGTTACATAATTAACCAATTTATAACCAATCTTTTGGCACTTTGCAGCCTGTAACAATAAAACATGCATTCCCATCTCTTGAATTTATTCTGTATAATTTAATTTAATTTAAGTTCATATGAACAAAGGAGTAGTGGCCCAAGACTTTTGACCAGTACTGAATATGATAAACACTGAAGTTGGCAGCATCAGTATATCAAAATGTCCATAAGCTGAACACTTATCCACCTCTACTGAACTCTGGGACATTACCACATGTGCCTTTTCAGCATGCAATCATGGACTCACAATGGAACTATTTCTACAAAAGCTCTGAGCTTGAAATTCTTCTGTGATGAAATCCAATAGAGCTGTCAAATAAGTCTATTCCAGGAGACTTTACTGCGGATAGAGTCATATCTGTTTAAAAAATTCATCTCCTTGGCCACCTGCCCTTTCATTCAAGCATATGGATGAAAGTCACAGCTAATAACAGCCACCGCTGCACAAAGACATCACCATCTGCCCCACATGAGGATCAAACACAGTCCTGCAGGCCCAAGACAAGGAAGATCCTACAGCTGCTCAACATGTGGGGTCTGGCTACAGCATCCTCCGTTGGTCACACACACACAGCTAGCCAGGACACAGGCACACACACACACACACACACACACACACACACACACACACATACTTTGCTGGATAATGGATTTTAAAGTAATAAGTGTGTGCTTGTTTTGTTCGCAGCTTAACATGATGCTTTAGATGTCCTGTTGACCGAGGTCAGTTCTTTTAAGTGTGTTGCAACACAGATGTAACTGCATGGCAATGATTTTCAGTGTTTATGGAAATAAACACACAATAGGCCTTCTTACGCTTTGAGAACCTTCTAAGAATATTTTTTTTTATATATATGGCGCCATGCAGGGAACTTCTTTTTCTTCTATTTTTCCAAGCACCAGTAAGTTTAACATTTTTATTTCACCTTGTCACTCTGAGCTTATCAATGAAAATGACCTGATCATTGATCCAAGAAATATAGAGGATGGTGTGTTTTGAATTCTGGATTCTGACTGGACAGAAGATGTTGATTCATTTTTCCTTTATACCACAGGGGTGTGGAATTCTTCAATCTGACTGCTCAGAAGCTGGACATTATTTTTGTTTAGCCGCACAACTGGGACAGTAGTCGTATAATAACTATAATAATAAACAAATATAATATACTATATTATATTTGAATACTGTACATTATTGTTTCTGTAGTAAGAGCTCAAACACCATGACTTGTATGGTGGATGGGCTACTCATTTCCTAAAGTACATGAAACATCACATTGAATGACATCATAGTGTGATGCTTTTTTTTCCAGCGTCTGGGTCTTTTTGGAGGTCTAAACATAAAATTCTCCCTGTTCTAAAATTATGTCATAATGGTATTTGCATGACCCCTTTAAATGCATGTGCCCACTGTGCCCTTTGTCATTCTGGTGTGCCCGGGTGGCGATGGCACAGAGTGCTTGGGCCCGTTCATCGTTTCTTGCAACTATTTATTCTTATTCTTATTATTATTATTATTATTATTATTATTATTAACTTCAAGTGAAAGAAATGTATTTGTAACTGCAATTACATAAGAGGAAATGAACTCGTTTCATAAATGTTCTGTAACATTAATTATACAACATTTAGTTCCAACAGAGTAATCTGACTGGATGAGAGGCATTCCACGAGTGGTGATAATAGAGCATAACAGCACTGGGATGTTTAACTATATGTATCACTCCACATCACAGGTGTTCTAACAATTAATCATTAATTACACCCACTGCCGGGTGCCAGCATGAGTAAAAGTAGGTCAGTACAGTCTGTAGTAGTGGAAGGAGTAGAGAGCAGCTGCCTGCCAAAATCCCACCGACAAAACCAGTCACTGTAGCTCTTTCAGCAAGAAAACACATCTGAAAACATTGTCATCTTAAACAACACTTTGTCTCCTTAGTCATTGCTTCTAAGTCGTTCTGAATTGCCTCTGAACTGTCTGTTGTTGTTTTGTTCATGGCTTAAATGAGCTACAAAGCTACACCTGATCAAGAGAAATACTTTGTGTGTGGAACAAGAGATTGTACACCTTACTGTACATAGCACGCTAGCCTTACTGTATATTTAATGCTATTTAGGATTCAACCCCAGAAACTGAAAATTAGCAGTTATTTTATTCAAATGGAAATATAAAGTAAATCTCGTAAGTTTCTCAGGACTGTCCACCACCTCCATGTTTCATTCTTCTCACCTTTTGGCTACATAGCACTGGTAAGAATTTAAAATAACCCTCATCCCTGTTAATTACACTAACTCTCGGTTGCCAGCTGCACCAGTTGCGGTTGGTTAGTTGGTTCTGCCAGGTGTGGTAAGATATGTGCTGGTGATGCATAATAACTATAGTAATTAAAGAAATCATATGCTGTTGATATTTAATGGCGTTTGTACTGTAGAACTCTTTTGTATAAAAGCAATGTTGCCCCGTAAGATGCATCACAGCCATGCTGATATTCAGTACAACCGCACGCCCTCTTTTGTGATTATTGCTGAAATTTAACTATAAACTACTATAAAATATGAGGCATTTCTTCAAGATATAAAACACACACCTTAATCAATATTTCAGGACCTGCTCTTATTGGACAATCATCATCGTCAGAGTGTTAACAGCATCACAACACAACACATCATTTATTATTTTAAAAATACCCTCATGCAGTACATAGAAATAGAATAGACAATGAAGACAATTTTAATGAAGTTTCCTGAAATATTCAAATCAGTAGAACATGAGAAGCATCGAGTTAAAGAAACACATTTCACTCTCAAGGTGTTACACGAGGTTACATCAGTGAAACCCATCCTAAACTGTTAATACGACAGAAAACGGCAAGTAATCTGGGGTGCTTAAACTGGAAAGGTATAAAGGAAAGAAATTCTTGCAGTGGAAAAATCATCCCTCACTCTGCGCTGTTATCGTTTAGCCTACAGTATATCCGCATTAATGCACACTGTAACTGACTTTCTACTTCTTGCTGCTCGATGACCTGCTAAGACATCTGACAGATGGATTTCACCAGCGTGTTCTAACGCTCTCACACTTCTGCCCCTGCTTGACTGGTGCTTTCCATATTGGACTGTTCGCTTCTGACTGCTGTCATTACCGAACAGAGAATAATCCCGAGACAAGCTTTTCTCTCTCATTTGCTCTACAGCTTTAAGTCCATTTTAAAGCTATTGATTTGCACTGAGATACTTGTCTGCTCCGAATGCAAAAGCTCGTCAAGCGTTGTCTGAGGTATTTACATCCTGGACATAGTGTGTGTGTGTGTGTGTGTGTGTGTGTGTGTGTGCATGTGTGCGTGTGTATGTGTGTGTGTCACTGGCATGCATGGCAGCACGGGGCCTCAGCTGTTGCTGGATCTCCGAGCAGGTGGGGGAATGACCGTCTGTAAATGAGCCGTCTCTCTGGCAACAATGAAAAGATTGATGCGATTAGTTTTTCATTATGTGCCGCCTCCCTGAATCCTAATCATTTCAGATGGTATATCTGAAAAGCGGAAAAGAGAAAATATTTTACGTGCCAGTGGACAGAAGAAATGCACTTTTAGTCTCACTGTCTCACTGATCAGGACTTCTCTAAAAAAATCCTGAAAATCTCAACACACCATGATGAGATTTAATATCTGCTATAATGTGACCTTTCACCATTTTGTTGATCTTGAATGATTAAGAGAAAAGATTTTTCAGTTTGTGTGACATCAGTTACAGAGACATAGTTCACTCCTATGTCCAGTTGTGCCCTGCATGGCACTTGGGCGAGACCCCAAATTTTGCACGGGTAATTAGGTACAACACATGGAGGTGGACATTGAGACAATATGAAGGATTATGGGTAACTTGTGGAACCAAGCCATGCTCAGGGTTAACCATGTGTTCCAGGGTTTAAAGTCTTAGAGAGAGGGTGGATTATTTGTTCATTTCCTCTCCAATATGGTGTTGCCAATTCCCACCCACTAGCCAGCTCTCCCTGTTGTCTGAAACTTGTGCATTCTCTGAGACAAATAAAGCCATCCTCCAAATCTTTTCAAGCTGCTGGTTTTGCAGCTTAACATGGCAGTGAGACAGTGGAAGACACACACTTTTTGCATACATGAGCTCACAGACCAGTGGCTAAATTGCCAATATGAGGTATGGGGAAGGAATTAGTGCTTGTTAAAATTTTACATTCATTGTTTTATAAAAACGTATGAGATGAGATCAGGTCGGGTTCATCATTTAAATTCACTTTTGTGAAATGGAGAAAGGAAAAAAGTCTTTCGGCTGCTCCCATTGAGGGGTCGCCACATCCCACCATCTGGACCATATGATCTGCACACAACTTGGCACAGGTTTTATGCTGGATGCCCTTCCTGACGCAACCCTTTCACTTTATCTGTGCTTGGGACAGACACTGCGTCCAGAGGCTTGGGTTTGGGCATTGAGTAAGAACTGAACCAGGACCTTCCACATGGCAGGAAGAAACCTACCTCTTAGCCACCAGTGCCCACAGCCACACCACTCTGTTTAAGGTTCATAAAACTTATTTTTTCATTCATTTATTTTCACTATAACTTTTTTCTAGTCAGGGTCACAATGCTTATGAGCATTGGACATGAGGTGGGGAAACCTCAAACCTGAAAGGGATGCCAGTCCATAGTAGGGCATCATGCATACACACATTTCCACCAAAAGACAATTTAGCATGTTTTTTTAAAGGAAACCAGAAAACCCAGAGGAAACCCATATAGAGACCATGCAGTAAGCTTAGCTGAGGATTGAATTAACTATGGAGCTATTAATAACACCTATTCTTAATGCATTATAAGATGTTTAACAAGTCTATGAGTTAAAATACCTGTTACATTTATTATACAGTATTTTCATGAAAACGGATTTATTAAATCCAGAGAACGCTGAATGACATTTTTAATGCTTGACAAGTAAGTGAGACGTCTAAAGCTTGTAGAAAATGACTTTATAATCTAACCCTGTTCTAAAAGCCATAATAGTCAAAGATGCCTGTAGATTGTCTCTTATTAATTCCACCAGAAGTGGTAATGGGAAGAAAAATTGCACTAGGAAAAAAAAGGGCAAAATTAAAATAATTCAAGCATATAAGCATACATTATACAGTATGTCTGATATGGCATATGACTTGGTCTTCCTGGCAACAAAAAAAAAGGATAAAATGAGACAAGAAATATGAATAATCCCAATTTGCATAGTTAAAAAAAAAACTGTTGGGTCTGGCCTAAAATGATGGTAATAAGATAGTGCCGAGCCGAGCGTGTCTCACAGCGAGAGATGGAACTGCATGATGTCTAAATCCAACACACACACTGGCTAAGTCATTTGCATCTTGAGTGCTGCCAATAGTCATCACGACGTGGTGTAATCTCACACATACAGAAAAAGTGTTAAAAAAAAAAAGAAGAATCTTGAGCTGGGCAATTAGGATGCTGACTTTCTATGTTTGCAAGAAGACTGTAATAATTTTCTATTATATAACAATTGTGGAGGTGAGAAGCCTCCAAAAGGAAATAAACTGAGCTTAGCTAATGCTGCTGGATTTCAAACACTTAAAAGATAGCTTGCTCTTTGTAAAGCTTTATAGTCATTCAAAGCAACTGGGCTTCACGGTGAAAGGCGAAAAGTCTGCACTACAAATCACATCTTCCTCTTCTTTACCTCTTTAATTGTATTATGCAGTCATATATCTCAGCATATAATGGCCATGGAATTGGGGTATTCTTATAATTTCAGCACAGTAGGTGCTAATTAGCAGAAATGAAACCCAAATGGATTAGTCTTGTCATACGCAGAGTGGAAAGGACTCAAAATAGATACAATAATTGAGCTTAACTACTGTACATGACATGCACAATCACGAATGCTTTTCTTTTTTTTTTTTTCAGATCAGAAGTCATTTGTGCAATGTAGCATAATCAAATAGCACTCACTATGCAATAAAGCGCTTCAAAACTGTCTGCCAAATGATATCACCTTCCCGTTGAGGAAGATTTTCTTGCTTAGCTTGGAACAACAAGAGTATTAAGTGTGTAAGCTGAGAGACGTAGAGTTATGCTGAAAACCAGTAGTGACCAGATACCAGCACAAACAACTGAGGGTCAAAACAAAACAAGAAAAAAAATAATAAAGGGGCAAAGAAAAATAACCAACAATATGGTCGTGTAATACCTATCTAATGTTGTCCGCCCCCCCTCCCCCGTAATAGCACAGATGCTGCGGCGACATAAACAACTTTGAAAATCTACCCTTGCCTAGTTTTCTGTTATGCACAAATTAGCTATGGGGTAAAAAAAAAAATAAATACACAATGGTGCATGCTGTCATAGGAAAATAATTAACAGTGGGGTGGTACAGTATGATGCCATCACAATCCTGAAAATGTTTTCCAATAACATCACATCCTATACTTGTTCTTGTTCCTCTTATACCACAACCAAAAACTTTTTCCAATTAATCAAATAATACAAATAATACAAATAATAGTTTATAGTTACATTTACAATTAGACATTTGGCAGATGCTGTAATTCAGAGTGACTTACAAAAGTGCTTTAAAATTTCGGTCATTGAATCGATCCTTACACTGGGTTAATAGGTTACTAACAAAGTACCATCAGTCAAATGAACCCAAATATCTAAGTAACAGGTAGGTCTTTAGTCATTGCTTGAAGATTGCCAGTGACTCAGTAGTTACATACTTACATTTGAAACAAGTTCCTTTTATCATGTACTGTAATTTATAGCAGATTAACTATTTGGTCATATAGATGCTGGAGTCAGTGTTGGACTCCAGTTCCAAGTGGACAACTTGACCTATTTAGATGGCCACCACAGACTACAATTTACAACTATCTCTGATCTAAAACTGCTATTTGTAGATGCACAAACAGAACCTGTTCCAAGAGCTGGTGTGCAAACCAAGTCCAAATAAACATTTCAAAGTCCACACATGATTCAGTGGTTAAAATGGAGGCCTGAGATAATACTGAAGCACTGAAGTCGTCATTTTAGGAACCACTTATTTAGGAAAGGTCCAAATGAAAGATCTCCCCTATCTTGCAATTATTTAGCCAGGTGTTCTGTGCACCAAAGTGCTAAATATAGAACATTTCTTACAAAATATATATGACAATTTACCACTACCCTGGTATTGTACGTTACACACCATTGCTTCATTTTGTGGAACAGTCAATGTGCCCTTCAACATATTACAGTACATGAGACCAGTTCCGAGCTGCAGTTCTTACCTTGATGTTGAATTGAAAACTCAACAGTTCTCAGAACTTCATTCCATCCAATCAAATTAGCAAATATCTCAACTCCAGTTTTAGAATTGCACAACTGGTTCACACACCTTCTCACATTTACGTTCACTTTACTACTGATCACATGCATCTGAACTCAATCAACACTATTTAAGGACCCCATGTACATTCTCTCACTGTGAAGTATACACACCATGTGTTCAATACCACTTGCTACCAATCCTTGTTAATTAATTGTCTCTACTTTTCCCAGTATGCGCTTGCCCGCCCTCGCTCTTATTGTTCACAGATTGCTTGACCCTTGCCTGTGTCTTGACCTTAACCTTGATTCCCATGTTTAAATGGTTTGCTACAATTAATAAAGCTCTGTGTACTTGCCTTCCCTAATCATGCTGGTCTTGTTTGAAATCAGAAGTGGAGGCGATTGCAAAAAGTGAAGAAACAGCACATTCACAGTTGGGAAGCTGTGAGAGAGAGAGAGAGAGAGAGAGAGACTCTTTAATTTATGACTTTACGGATGCGAAGAGCTAATTCAAGCTCGGTAAGTTTGATATATAAGTAAATTTGAATTTTTTTGCTCAAGTAGAATTTTTACAGGAGGACTTCTACTTTTACTTGAATAATATTTTACATAGGTTATTTCTGCTTTTATGGTGGCTTAGTGGTTAGTACTGTCACCTTGCACCTCCACGGTCAGGGTTTGATTCCCGCCTCGGGGCTGTTTGCATGTTCTCCGGTTTCCTCCCACAGGCCAAAGATATGCAGGTTAGACTAATTGTCCTTCCCAAATTGCCTGTAGTGTGAATGACAATCAGGCATCAAGCTGGCAACCCAATCCATTAAGTAACCACCATAGAAACGACCGATATATATCCAGGGTGGGGAGTCCCCGTCGCCCAATGTGCTGGATGCCGTGCTGTACAGGATTTGTGTACTTTTACTCTGTATATGACGTATACTGTATGTCCAGAGGTGTGCAGACTAATATGTGCTTATAGACTAAATTCTAGATCTATGTAGTTCCCACTTTATTGTTATAACCTTCACTCTTTTGAAAGGCTTTCCATAAGATTTATTTCATGTCGGCTATGGGGATTTCCCCACTGTGTGAGGAGTGAGGAGTCCTGGGCATGTAGTTGGTGTTCCATTGAATCCAAAAGATGAGAGGTGGAGTTGAGGTCCTGGCTCCATGCAGGACATGGGGTTCTTTCACTGCAACATTGGAAAACCATGTCTTCATGGACCTTGCTTAGTTCACAGGGGTACTGTCATCCTGGAACAGGTTTGGACCTGTAAGGTCAAGTAATAAAATAAAATAAAAAATATATACATATTTGTCATAGACACAACCATACACAGTATTATGTGCAGTAAAATGGTTATTATTAGGCTGAGATAATGTATAGTGTCTGTCATACAAGTCCATGTGAAAGGGTTATTGCTGTAGAAACAATAACATATATTAGAATGAGTTAATTCATATAAATGTATGATTAAAATTATACCTGGGAAAATAAAATACAACCTTCTGACCAATCAGATAGGTGTCTTAGGCGGGGACTCCCTTGACTGAAATTGTTCTTGACTGCAATCAGGTACCCCTCTGCTACTCTGATACTACTAATTATATCCTAATTTTACATATCTGTTCTAGGTGTTAATCCATAATTACGCAGCAGGTTTTTTTTTGTTGTAGTTCAACATCTGGCTCTTATCATCATCATCATCATCAGGTCTCATATGGGACTGAACAATAATGCAAAGAGAAATCCCAATTGGTCTACTTGCATGTATTTATTTTCTTTGTCCTCTAACCTGCCACCATCCCATTCAGGTCCATCAGACAAATAATAATTGATAGTACGCAGTTAATGAGAGTGGGCTCCTCAAAATGAGCGCTCGTGCCCATTCCAATCGGCAGGCTGCTGTCATTAATCAAATCTGTCTGATAATGGCCCGGCCATCCCGCACTATAGGGTAGGAGATAGAGCAGAATATATTGGATGACATTTCAGTGTTTCATACTTTGCCAAAGAGCTTTTCGCTGTAGTTCGTAACACCCTAGTGGTACCTCTGCTGTGATCATATGCCCTGGCTTTAGATGCGTCCATTAAACACAGAAACCTGCGCTCCTATTGGAAGGAACCTAAAACCTTCAGGCGTTCTGGCAGAGCTGGATCAATAGTGTTGAGAGCACGGTTTACCTTACTTCGTTTAATTAAGCTTCCATTCGTCTGGCACAAACAATCATGATAGAACCCCACTAAAACTGCTTAGGCTCCTGTACAGACATCCACAGACATGCACACACACTCTTTGAGGATCCAATTATGGCTCTCAGCTAATGCCTCCCCCTACTGGATAAGCCCTTGATACTGTGTATGGTGAATCTTTTCTCTGTGTTGGTCTTTACATCAAATTTTTTGTTTTTTTATGTCATCCAAAATCATTAATATGGACTGGACGGGAGGGGAAAAAATCATGTTTCCTGGATCATGATTCAACAAAAACAAACATGTGACTAGATAAAGTCATGTCCTTTTTTGATTTTACATCACAAACAGTACGATAGTGTCATAGCTCACCAAATCATGATTTTTGGAATTTATGTACAAAATTGCCAAAGAAAGCAACAAAAAACTATTAAAAACTGGATGATGATGATGATGATGATGATATAAGGGGTTTGTTAAGTTATGTTGAGATTTTACAATTTTTTCAAGGGTTCTTTGAGTAGGAAGGCATTATATAGAACTTTCTATATATATTTTTTTTCAGCCAGTCCAAATAAGTGTCCATTAAACCCATAATTTTTACTGAATGAAATATGCAGGGGTGGGAATCCATAACTCTGCAATAAGACTGAGTCAGTATCCTATGATGAGACAAGAACAATTAGCCTGAATGAACGTACTGCTATTAGAATTAAATCTTCCCAGCAGTTGTTTGAATAATGAAGCAAATGGAGTATTCAAATATATCTTGATTATACAAACAGTGAGTATTATTCATATTTTTTATTTTTTAATCCGGCTTAGATTTTCGGTCCCCAATGCTAAAATAATTCTTCCTGTGCTTGGTGGGTTTCCTCTGAGTACTCCGGTTTCCTCCCACGTTCATGTGGTATAGGCTGATTTTGTGTTTACAAATTGCCCATGATTGGATGTGTGAGTGTATGTGGCTGTGCCTTGTGATGGGTTGGCACACCATCCAGGGTGAGTTCCCTGAGATGTACAGAATAAGAGGTAATGAAAAAGGGTGGATGGAGGGATAGATAGATGGAAACAGAAAAGAATGAACATTCTAGGATCTTCTAATTGCAATGCCTTTGGGATAACATTGTGTTTTTTTGTTTGGCTACAAAATAATATGAAACTGCAAGACCATAAACTGAGTAGCTTATGACACAGTATTATTTTTATGACCATTGCCATGGATTATGTAATATATGTAAAATAAAAGTTTATATACTTTCAGAATTCACATAATGCCAGTAATGCCGGTCTACTTCAGGATTCCAAGACTGTAATCAAGTGTAATATTATCCATCATCTCCATACTTGTCTTTCTGTGGTCACAGCGGTCGAATTCAATTGTTTTGTCTGTCTCACAGCCTCAGCTGTAAATACAATACAGTAGTTTCCATGAGTTAAGTAGTATAATGGACACTGAATAGATATTTAAAAAATTGAGCTTGATGCCTTCATACATTCTTTCAGGGTCACAAAAAAAAATTGCAGCTGCTTCGTATAGTTATTAGATCAGTACATATGAAAAATTATTCTTTCTTTGCTTCAAAGTAGGGCTGCTTTTTATCCCCGAAACAATATTGCTTTCCAAAAGTAGCGTTTTTATCCATCATGCCAGTTTTACAGATCCTGTGTATGAAAATAAATAAGCATCTCCAGAGATTTGTCTAATGGAGCAGGAAGAAAGGAATAGAATGCATGCATGAGGTTTTAGGTGCGTAAAGCCATTGTCTTACAAGGCACACCGGCTCTTTTACAAATAATAGCATGCTTATCAGGTGTCAGCAAGATAAATGCATCGAGACAATACAGCTCTGTGTACTAACAGCTGTTGTCTTAGGGACATCTGGATGAGGAAGCATTCAGGAGATTCACACATGCAGAACAGAGCTGTAAATAAATATAACTTAAATAGACAGAGAGATGCTGTGTTTACTAGAACATTTTAAGTGGAAGAGGTATCTAGTACGTAATCCTCTGAGTGACTGACCTTGCTTAGATTATAGCAGTAACAGATGATAGTTCCACATACTGGATAATTATAATAATATAGTGGATTTTTTGAGACATTGTAATAATTATATGGGGGCCTCACTCACTCACTGATTGTCATCTATACCGCTTAATCCTGTATTCAGGGTCACAGGGGGCCTGGAGCCTATCCCAGGAGGCTTAGGGTAGGAGGCAGGGTACACCCTGGACAGGGTGCCAATCCATCACTGGGCACCCACACATACACACACACTATGGGCAATTTGAGAATGCCAATTAGCCTAATCTACATGTCTTTGGCCTGCGGGAGGAAACTGGAGTACCTGGAGGAAACCCATCAAGCTCGCGGAGAACAAGCAAACTCCATTCACACAGAGGCGGGAATCGAACCTATCCAGGAATTGAACCCAGACCCTGGAGGTGTCTATATATTATAATATATATAATATATATTTTCAAGTCTGTGGTGTTTACATATTAAGTCAAAATATTTTGACACCCAATTAAGAATGTTTTCATCTTACTTTATTAATGTACTTTGATGTTTAGAAATTTAGCACATGCACAATATATTAGTAGACTTAGTCTAGACAGACTTTCCCTTATTCTCACTCATCCTTTATGCTATGCCACTTTTCTCTACAGGGTCACAGAAGGCATGGAGCCTATCCCAGGAGAATTGGGGCACTAGGCAAGGTATACCCTGGACAGGTGCCAGGCAAACAAAGGACATGAACACACACACACTCACTCTCACTCACTTTGAGAAATTTGGAAATGCCAGTTAGCTTAATTTGCATGTCTATGGACTGTAGGAGGAAACCGGAGTAAACAGAGGAAACCCACCCAGCATGGGGAGAACATGCACACAGACCCGAGGTGGGAATCAAACCCGGACCCTGGAGGTGCGAGATGCGACAGTGCTATCTGCTTCATCCCACCGTACAGACTTATTAACCAAATTAAATCATTTTTCTAAAAAATTTACAGAAATGCGTAATTCCAACTAGAGCTGTGCCCTGGTGCACTTCAGAGTCCGCCTTCTAAGCAGACTACCAGAAATATCCAAATTACCAGAATGTGCGTTGCACATCAAATACTACCGAACGTAGTATTTGCCCATGCATTTGGATATATTAAGTGTATAAAACAAATCCTTATATCCAGTGTTGATATCAGTGCAAGATAAAAATACAGTCCTATTAGTACCATAGCACTGATGAGTTCTTGAATCTGATGTGTGATATTCATTACTATCATTTCTATAGTAACAACTTACACAGGGACCTGAACAGCAGACACTTCAGATAAAGTAAGGCTAATAATCGCTAAAGTTTTATTAAGGAATAAAAATCATTGCTTTTTTTTATCCCTTCAGTCTCTTTTCTTTGTACAATACAGTATATTTTTCTCATCAACTTCAAGAAAGAGAGAAAAAGGTCATCTTGGTGATAGTGGTCATAGCTTTTATGAGATAAATACTATGTGTTCAAGTCAAAACAGGACTTTCATTGTACAGAATACTAAGTACATGATTGGACTGCTTGCTTCATGTCTGAAATCCTGGCCTCACAGGAACTCCTTTAATGGTCCAAACATGTGGAAATGGCTTAAAGCGAGGTTAGGACTCTACAGGGATGTGATTTTATTTTATTAAAAAAGATTTTTTTCATGGAATAAAATTCCTCAACACTGAACTAGAACAGATCTAACTGGATGGATACAAATGCTTTAGTTAACGTGTATAATTTAATGTTAATGCTGTAACAGATGTAGATGTCAAATCAACATTAAGGATTTTGTAACAAAGAAAGGCTTCTATTCATTGTGACTGATTTCTGAACATCAAATTCCTATGTACATCATTCATCAAGTTTGAACAGACAAAAGAAATTCTGTTTAAAGATTAAAAGTGTTCAAAATGTATGACATGCAAACCTGAAACGTGTAAAACGACCACAGAACAGTAATATTAAGCCTTTTTGTTTTACACAGAAAAAAAAAGTGTATAATGTGTTCAGCTTGGTGGTCCCAGCTGACTTAATTAAGAAGTGTGAGCTGTGGGCTGAATGGCATAACCTTGCAATCATCATTCTCTTTTTCTCCCAGCTCTCATCCTCACCCCCTACTGCTGCCTCTCTCTGTTCACACTCACCATGTCTTCTCATCTTTCTCTCCTGCTTGAAATTTCCTGATGTGTCTCACGGCACTAAAATGGAGCAACAGCTTAATCGAATTGGCTTTAACTGTGTGAGGAAAATGGCGGCCGAGTTAAGAGGAGACTTGCCACCAATTAACAGACACCGGGCCAGTGCCACAGGGAGCGATGGCACATGGTGGAGATGAGTTTGTATTCCAACCTTTTCACCTATTTTTCCCTGTAAGTCACATGACAATGCTTATCCTTATGTATGCGAATGTGTGAGAAAGAGAAAAGAAGGCTTCACTAAAGTTTTCCTTATGATCTCTTGTCTAGAGCTTTCTCATTCAAAGATCTGCAGGTTGATGAAGAATATGTTCACTATGCCTTGCCATACCACATGGATTTTTCACTGTTAAAACTGTTGAAATGCACAGAAAGCAGAGAAACTCTTGTTGAGAACGCTCTCGGTTATGAAACACATGGCAGATGGCGGATGATTTTAATGAGTCTGGGTGACATTAAAACAAATCTGATGAGCAGTTACCGTATCTAAAGAAACACCTCAATATTCATATCCATTCTCAGTCATATTCCTTAAAGGAATGAAAATAGTATTTAGCAAGTCTTCTAGTCAAAACAGCTATTGATGAGTGTGTTCCTGTGTTTGGAAATACGCTCTGTTGAGACCGAGAGTCTTGGACGGGAATATGGTGCACTTATAGCACACGTGGGGTTTACATTCGCTGAGCGTTGAAGCAGCTGTTGAACATCAGCATCCAGAGGCATGCGTAGGGCTTTTCTGTTCATGACTTATTTGTTTTCTTAACATAACCCTGAACACTATTAGCAGCCTTTTGAATATCTATTATATATACTTTTATAACATTATCCATCATTGGATACAAATAAAAGACTTTAAACATGTCGTAGTAAATCAGCTTTCTTGATTTAACTCGTATGGAATTTCTTCATTCTGAATACACAAGTTTAGTCTATTGCTTACCCTTTTCAAACTATACATGATCTATTGATTCTGAAGTCATACTGACTCAAATGTACTTGTACTTCTGTATTCTTAAAGTATATATTTAGCACCACATTTGTGTCACATCAAGTTGCAAAGTGATTTTTATTTTTCATTATGGGTAACCATTTTAACCAAGTGGAAAAAGGGAAACAAAAATAAAAATAAAAAGTTTGAAAGACGTATAAGGACGAAGAACAAATTATGAAGAAAGAAAAATACAAAGTTTTGTGCACATTCATTTTTGTACATTAATATATTTTATTTGCCATTCATTACATTCAGGTAGTCAGCTGACTCCATGCTATCGCCACATAACTGTGCTGAACCGAGACCTGAACAATTGAATCAACCAAGTAAAATAACTCTATATTTATTTTAAATATTAAACACAACTGCGATGCAACTTCACCAAGCCTAATGACATTTCTTTCTTTCTTGGATTGCTTTCCAGCATTCCGTTCAATGCTAAAGATGTACAAAATATGCATTAATCTCCTTTGAACAGTTGATATTGAGATGTGTCTGCTGCTTATGCGCTTTACAGCCTTCACAATTAATTAGAACTAATTAGAGGTGGTGTAAATTGGTGATTTCTCAGGCTGGTAACTCTAAATGAACTTTTACTGCAGGAGAGGTGGGTTTTGGTCTTGCTTTTCTGGGATGGTCTTTATGAGATCCAGTTTCATCATGGTATATACTGTGTGTGTGATATACCATGATGAAACTGGCTCTCATAAAGACCACTCACCCTAACTGTTTTTTTGCATGAAAGATTTCAAAGTACTGCACATACCATTCATATAAAAGTTTCACAACAAGGAATATTACAGTTTAGTCCTGCTTTTTCCGGCAGTCCATTAACAAATGAGATAAACATTCCAGTTCCCCAGGGTTCTGCGCTGGCAGATTGAGAAGAAAAAGTCTATAAGTTGATCCTCTGCTTTATGATCCACTAGATGGAGCAGCAGAGCCAAGACAGGTCTCGAGTCATGTGATCCATGACCCTGGGTTGCTCATTCCCATTATTCAGCAGACGATGATTGAGAGCATGCACACACCGTAAATCTGGACTCACTTACACTTCTCACATTGGTGTTATGATATTCATCACAAAGGCTGTACTGCCTGTGACAAAACCTTCTTGTTATCTAGAATTCCACAAGGACACGGCCTAAAGCTAATCCTTTGCAGCTCTTTATTTAGGTTTTAAGTAAAGAATTGGCCTTGTGTGAATATGATTTATTATTCTTTTAAATCTTTGTTTTGTTTTGGTTTTCAGGCAGACAACCCTTTTAGTTTTACAGGTCTCTGATAGGCTGTCTTTTAAAAAAAAAATTTTTTTTAAGTGCGACCACAAGTCAAGTGATTATGTAGTCACTTTGGATGGGGGGCAAAAAAAAAAAAAAAAAGAGAAAAACAAGAACCCACAGTCTCGACCCATTATTTGGAGGCTATGTCTTTGTTAGTAGTGCTGGCGACAGAAACTGCCAAATTGCTCATTCACTGGCTCTGCGAATATGAAAAGGTCATGTCCTTTATAACACAAAGAGCAAATGGATATCACATCGGCACACTACGAGACTGCGAACAGTAAACAAACGGGAATTATTTAAAGTAATGGCTTGAGCAAATGTAATTGGTTGTTGGTACAAAACTAATGAACCTTCATGTTCGTTTCGTTTCAGCGATGATTTTCCTGACCAAAGTCAGGGTTGCATGTTTTAACATTTCTCAGGCTTCCAACATACATAAATCCGTTTCAGAAAGCGAATCCATTTAATCTACCCTTAATTGTACTGTGGGACAGTTTTCATAGGGAATGACTGAGGACCAGACTGCCTTATTAGGTACAGCTTAATGTGATTATTGCATGGGAACTGACTGATAATGCAGCGTCTGTTGGGTAGGTTTGTTTCTACAGCGCATGACGTACTTGCAAAGCTTGAAGGAAGACAGTTTTACAGTTTCTTAGTGGGTGGCAAGACTAACATGATTTACAAAATTCAGCTACTTCTGGCCAGCTCTGAGGGAACTCCATTAACAATTAGTAAAAGACTGAAAACAAGGCCAACTTGCAAATCTGCCCGGTCTGCACAAGGTAACTAAAAGTCTGCTTTTGATCATCGGCCAAGTAAGTGTACTTATTGTACCGGGGAAGGAAAAGTACCCCTAACGAATGCAGGGCTCGCGTGCAAAGCGAACGCTGCTTCATGCTGGTGGTGCTGTGGAACCATCGGCTTCCCTGAAGCAAAGCCAGCTGGGAGCCATCAGGCCCTGCAGTCTTTCCACATCCCCAGAGTTAGCATTTGGACTCCTTCTGCCCTTGTACTGTAGATGTGTCAGGCGGCAGGACTGACACCTCACGCCTTAGCTCTGTGGTGAATTCTGAGGTTTTCTTGGGACACAGATAGGCTCTAGAAACCAAGACTTATTTTTGACAGATTTAAGACCAGTAAATAGTTATGGATTCGGTTAAGTTGTGGTTATCTTAAGGGAACTTTGGCAGGAATAGTAATGTACTGTTATACTGTAATTCTCTAGACATTTCTTAGTCACTGTAATCTGCATGACTGCAATGACGGCTTTGGGTGCGACAGGGGGGGGGGAATCATTTACGTAACTAGATTGACTTGTACACTTTCTAACAAGATTAGTACAAACCTTCATATCAACAAACTCAGCCAATCTGGATTCACGCTAATTAACTACATGTGACAGTTTCTTGCATCATTTCTATAAATTCTAACCACATTTCCCTTGTTTGTCTGACGAAAGTATTTCACCTTGTCATGGTGTGCAATATGACCCTGAGCGTGTTTTTTTTTTCAGTCAGCTGTTTCTGATTTGGCTTGGCTTTAGTTGGCCATCCATAAGACTGAAGCTTAAATCATTACAATGCCTTACTTAAGTATTCACCTCATTTCATTCCACAGTCTGTAAACATCTGATGGCAAATTGTACTTCATTTGCAAATACAGTAGTTATGCAAACTGTAAGTGCCCCCTTTTCACTATCATGGCTTTTCCTTAGAGATTCATGACATATAAAGGCAATTAATTCCATTTCAGTTCCATGTTGTAACACTAGGAAATGTGGAAAAACCTAAATATGTATGCTTTACAATATACAGTATGTCACTGTGTATACCTTAAGGTACTTTGTGGACACAAGTTGAAAACTCGTTTCTCTAAGCATTCAACCACAAACTTATTTCATTTAAAGAGAACGAAAGCCCAGTTGTTCAGCGACTAGACGTACTGGCGCATATGCTTTTGCTGACTTCTTTGGGGCTCATTTATGGAAGCAGAATTTCTTTCATTTTTACTTTGTATGACTAAACTTTTGCCATCTTTTCATCACCAGCCATTTGTCATCAACCATTTGTCTTTAACCCTTTACCATCTTGGCACTTTTCACACACATTGCTCGGCTAAACAATGCACCCTTGTAGTCGGAAACACTGAAGTGCATTCTCTGGCTCTGACTAACTGATTGTGGTGTAAGAGGAAGTCATGGTCCACTTTTTGGATTCCATGAGAGCAGGTGGAGTGTAATGGTGAATTACATTTACACTGTTAATTGTTTGACACATCTCATATATTTTATCTCGATGTTATCCTTGGCACAGAGCAATGAGGGAATAATGAATATACACTACCGTTCAAAAGTTTGGGGTCACTTTCTAACTCCATGATCGTTTCTGATTTTTATTTCTTTCTACATTGTAAAGGAATGTTGAAGGCGTTGAAAAATGGCTTTAATCTCCTTTGAACAGTTGATATTGAGATGTTTCTGCTACTTCTGCTCTGTAAAGACTTCATAACGCCTCTA
>JAQMYJ010000009.1:19731730-19769937 GCA_030014305.1 Clarias laeviceps
ATTTATCACATAACGACATTACTTACTGTATTATAGTGCTAGATTTATAGTCAAAGATACAAATACATGATATATAAGAAAGCGGTAATTAGGCAGCTGAGGTGCATTTTAAGGCCAGAATTGGGTTGGTGAGGTTTTGTTTTGTTTTACTTTTAGAAGTAAAGTACTTTTCCCGTCTAGGTTTCTAGGTTATCTTTGGTATTTGCTGCATTATCTCTTCCCTGGAATTCCCTAGAAATAGGAATATAATGTGCATTCATGGTAGATGATTAGACCTTACGGAACACTGGTGTAGCTTTAAAGCATTAATCAAAAAGATAATATAAGATTCACCATATGAACCTTCCCAAGTAAAATATAGGTCTAAAAACTAATAGTGCATAAGATAATCCTCTGATGGCACCACCCCAGCAACAAAGAAAAGTACAATTTGGTGTTTTATTTCTGAGAGTGTAAGGGTGGCACCTGCTACTCTGTTCTCTCACATGACCAAGCCCCTATATATTTTTAGTCTCTCTGTGAACATTTATCCAGAATTTCTTTTTTTTAATAACAGCTCATGTTTTTTTTAATCATCTGGTCACAATCCTAACTATAATTACATCAAGCTCTCCTTCAGTTTTACAGGAAGTGCATGCTATCTCATCAGCTTTTGATCTATTGCACCACAGATGCACTTCCAATTAAACCCAGAGGCACCAGCTCAGTTTTATCACGGTTCTTATTATGTAAAAAAAAAGGGCAGCTTAGTTTCCTTAGAGACTCTTAAACCCAAACCCTTTTACTTTGCTTTACAAGTAGGTGGGGACATAAGTAAAGGACTGACGTTTTAATTTAGATACGGCTAATGAATAGATCTTTATGGGTACATAGTGATTTCAGGGTTTTTTGCTTACCAGGAACATAGTGATTTCAGTGTGTGTGTTTGCAATTTACCAGAATTGCATGGAGACTTCTATAAACATTGCCTCCCTTGTAAGTAAGCAACCTAAACATTGCTTAAGGTATAGGCCCAGCCATTGCATCACATAGGTCGCATTAATCAGCAACAAAGTGCTTAGTTACAGGCGCATGTACCATATTGTAAAAATACAATAATAATAATAATAATAATAAAACACTCATTGTATTCATTGTGTGCTTGAATAACAATGTAAATTTTTATTGCCCAAGGCTTAATATTATGGTCTAGAATAAGCTAGGCAGGAAAAGAAACACACACAGACAGACGTGCACACACACACACACACACACACACACACACATTTCTTTGTCACCTCCCAGGTTAGGTAGGGTGCAGCTATCCTGCCCTTCCTGTCCTGTGCTGACTGGAAAAATGAAACTCTGAAATGTGTTTAGTGCCCTTCAATTAATGGAATGGTGCTCCCTCAAAAGAATGAGTCCCTATGGACCAGGCCATGCTGTTGCAACCTGCCGCTGTAAATGGTTTGTTCTATCGTGTTGTTGTGTGGTCTCTGTGCATGGCAGCTGAGTATAAATAAACCAGTTTATGGTTATGTTTATGGTTAAATTTGGGATATTTTCTTTTTTCTGCACTGGATCTGGAATGCGTGGGAGCTTTGTAGTGATAAATGGCTGATAAGTCCAAACAATATTATCTGCAATACTACTGCTTAAAGTGAGTGACCTTGTATCTAGACTTCCTGTAATATATTGCCTGGGGTTAAGAATGAAAGCCACATCCTGTGAAGAAAACTCTTTTGCTGCGATAGGTGAATATGACATATGGGATTCTATATGTCTGTTTGCTTACATGTCTGTTTTTTTGTAATTATTATTATTACATTTACAGAGTACATTCATTCCTGAAGGTCTTAGGCAAATATTAAATTTCAATCTTGCATGAAATCTTTTTCTTTTTTTCCAACACTAAAACTATTAATATCAACCAATAATGAGGTGATTTCTTTATTTATTAATCTATTTTTTATTAAAGCATTCGACCAATCTGCTTAAACACTATACATGTACTATACTATTACTGTATACTCTACTACTATCCATCTCTATGACCTACACAACATGGTTGTTATGGCACCATAAAGGAAAACACCATATGCTAAATATCCCAGATTGTTTTGGTGTTAGCTCCTAAAAATGACACAGTTGTGCTGAAATAGTGTACAAGATGTCAACACTTCTATGTGCTTTTTGGCCATCATATTCCAGATTTAGTCCTCGTTTCATGTTATAATAACATCTACTCTTCTGAGAAAGCTTTCCACTAGATTTTTGAAGTGCATCTGCAAGAAATTCCAAGCATTACCGAGGTCAGGTATCGAGAACTGGCCAAGAGCCACTGTGCTCCAGTTAATCACAAAAGTCTTCGGTGGAGCTCAGGTCAGGGTTCTGTGCCACTTAAGTTTCCTCTCCAGTCTTGGTAGCACAGAGTTGAATTCCAAATAGAGTTAAATGGATGCTACAGTATGGGGCGTAGTAGTAGTAGAACATGTAGTTCCTTCGATCAGGGGATAGAGCGAGATTTGGGGCTTAGCCTTGTGTTAGAAGCTAGTTAGCTTTGCAGCTTGCATTAGCCCTGAACAAAAGGCAATTCTGAACAACCTTGAAGGAATTATCAAGGAGACAAAGTGTTGTTTAAGATGACCTAAAGTTATCAGATGGTGTTTTTGCTAAAGGTGCTTCACTGACTTTGGCAGGCCGCTGGTCTCCACTCTTTGCAGTACTTTAAACCATACCTACCCATGCTGGGAACCGACAGTCAATGTAATTAACAATTGCTAAAATCCCTGTGCTGTTATGCTCTATATCAGCACTCATGGAATGCTTCTCGTCCAATCAGACCACTCGGTCGGGACAAAATGTTGCATAATGTATACGTATTGTATATATATCACTTATTGTCATGCCATGACTGCTACCCCGATCACTTCTAGAGCTAACAATGTGTAATGTGTGTAATGTGTGCTATGTGTAATTTGCTAATACTTTTGGCTGTAAAATATGAAATCTCATTTTTATCAGCCCGGTTAAACTCAGACATCCGTTTTGAATGTGATGATGAATCTCTAAAGCGTATGTAGTAAATAGTTTTTTTTTGCAGCTTGCTTCAATCTCAGTTGTCTGGCACGCCATTCTAGATCCTAAGGAATCCTAAGCTGGCACGAAATGAAACCTTTTACTGGGTGTATTATTACCAATCCTGCTGTACATTTCACTAGAAAATTTCGAAAGACATTTCGAATGGTTCTCAGGAAAGGGGTACTTTGTCTCAGTAAGTGATTTAGGTCTTACTTACAACTAATGCTTGTTCTGTGTGACAACATCAAAAGTATGCGAGTCTGCAATCCATATGTGTGTGTGGTTTCTGTTTTTATTTTTTAGGTCACAACAAAAGCATTTCCAAAGATGCTTCTTGTTATCGCACCACGGTTTCTTAGTTACTGCCGGAAACACGGGGTGTTGGGTATTTTATTTTATTTTTTTTGTCTATCACTTTGGTTTCTGATCAAAACTTCAACAACTTCAACACTTCCTATTTCCACAATAGCAATATGGTGAATACTTAATTTCTCAAATGTACTTTTGCAAGGAATAAAGGAATCAGTGATGGCGAGTTGGAGCTGAGAAACCTTCACCATCCTGAAGGTGACTATTTAACCTTAACAGCACGTTCACAGTTAATAGTGTTTTACTCATTCTGCACCATTTCACTTAGCCAGTGAGTACATTTTGTACTTTTTCTTTCTATAGTAATAGATAATGTGTGAAACATGTTAGTTCCTTTTGTCACTTAGACTATAACAGCTCTAAACCATTACCCATACCGCCAGTCCATTTTTTTTCTCTCTTGTAAAGTTAATGAAACAAACAGAAGACAGCAACTGTGAAGCAACTGAATTTTAGATTCAATATACACATAGTGATGTTGTGTATGACGAGGTTATTTTTAAAGAACGATGGTGATTATTCCCAAACTGCTTTAAAACAATACATGCTCTAGGAGTGTACTGTATGAGCATGATACAATGGTATTACTCAAGTGCAGAGGGTTACTGCTGTGTTGGACTTTTCTCCCACAGTTGCTGTATATTGCTGAGTAAGAGGTCATCATGTAGCAGTGGAAAGTGAATGGCTGACATTCTCACTGAGCAAGCACTGAGTATGCAAAAATAAAAGAAATCGAGAAAAAAAAAAAAGGCAAAGCACTTCACTGATTTTGAAATAAACATGCGGATATAGGGCAGGTCTTGGGTTTGACAGTTTTGTGCTGGAAAATTCCGATTTTGATGAAATTCTTTGTTTTCTCAAAACACTGTATCCTACAGTTTCCCACTACTTACTGTACAGTATATAAGCGTAATGTTTACCTAAACATTAAAAATATAAAAAAGCATAAACCGGTAGTGAACCGACATGTTGCATATCTTGGAAGCTCAGAATTCTCAGGAACTCAGTATTGCGGAGTTATCAGTGTAGAATCAGTTGTTAGTCAGGCGAATGGAACAGCGTGATAAGGTAAAGAACTCATCCTGTAGGGAGATTACGTCTGGATATCCGAATTTTTACACCTATTCCAAGATGTACTTCAACATAATTCTGGGGACAGGTGGCAATATAGTATTACTATCATTATCATTATTAACTAATGATGATACAATGAATCATTCTGGGATGTCATAAATATTATAAGTTCTTTCATAGCACTGCCTCGAGCATTATCATTGAGCGAGACACCCACAATCACTCATCTTCACACGCTCTCACGCCTCACGTGCAATTTCTCATGCTTTTATTTTCAGGATGATTGTCCATGGAAAATGGGAGCAAAATCACTGAGCTCCGGCATCTTTCCAACGAGTCAGTTATAAACGGCTTTTATTTTAAAGTCTACATTGGTTTCTTTTCTTTTCCCCTTCTTTTGGATCAATAATGACCCTTATTTGACCGTACTTACTTTTACTTATTGGTTTTCTTCCTTTTCAGTAGTTTTCATCACTAATGTAACTTTATTTTTGACTGCACAGTTAATTATAACTAATTATATATAATAAATTATTTATTTTGGGACATATCGGTATTGGCATATTTCTAATGCCAATAAAGCATCCTTTGAATCTTTGAATCTCTCCCTCTCTCTATCAGAACCAGTCAGCTGATACACTTTGGTGGACTTTTCTAATAATTTTCTAATAATTTCTCGATTTTCCACTTTTTCACATGGCCCAACTTTCCTCGCTGCCGTCATACTGTACATTCTTTTTGTTCCACGGCTCCTGCATGCCTGCTGCACTTGTTGTATTCTCTCTTAATCAGGTGTGTCCACTCCTGAGTGTTCTTATAAATATAAATAGTGGCACAGTGCTTTGTGTATGATTAAACTCAATGCAAATATTATAACTTTCTGTGTGTAAATAATATTACTGCCCTCAGGGTATCATAGTATGGAGGGGGGTTTGGGGTGTGAACTAAATACCCAGGGCCACAATGACGGGAGGGCCCTTGTAATGCTGTAATGAAAAGTGAGAAATATGGATCAAGAAAGGAAGAGCATTTACTTGCAGGGCCCAGAATTCTGTGCTGCACCTCTGCTGCCCTACATGGAGCTGCTGGAGAGCATGTAGATGATTTGGCCTGATTTTTTTGGTTTGGGTGAATATTTCAAATGTCAGTTGTACCAGCTGAAATAAATACAGTCACCTGCATCTGTTATTTCGCTTTAACACTGCAACGCTAAAATATATGCATGCAGGGTTAGTGTTAGACATAATGGCAGGGCGTGTGCAACGGGGCGTCATGTGTACTATATGTACTGTACGTGCAGAACCAATGCCTGTATTTTCAGAATCTTACTCCAAGCTTTTCTGAAAAGTTGGCAGCTCTGGCGTTATGTTGCATTCAGCTCTCAGTGATTAGTTATTTTTGACCTTGAGCTAAAAAGGTTGGGGAAATACACAGATACCCAAATATTTGCCTTTTATTAGAAACAAGCTATCCAGCTAACTGTAATGAGTGAAGTTACAAAGAAGTGAGTAGTTACAATTTTTATTATGGCTTCCTTAGAGTAAGGTATAATATGGTGTAGTTAAAAATGTGCATGTAGGCTAAACAGTGATGCTAGCTTGCACACGTTAGCCTGGCTGATGATAACTAGCTGATAACTAACTACCTAAATATCATCGATGTTGTGGCTCCACTAAATCAGTTTTTATTTATCTTGCCTCAATGTGCCTTGCACAGGGAGTTTCAATTCCAGTATTTCAGTGATTTTCAGTAGGCATAAGAGGCACATCTGTCAATCGAATGCGCAAAAAACGTACCTTGCAAATATGGAAAACATTACCTTTGTTGCCACCGTGGAGTTCACCGAATTCACATTGCAGTCAGCGTAGTTGGTGGTTGGCAAAAGACAGGCATCAAATTCGTACATTAACTTTCAATCAAGGACAACTGATCGGCCAAATCTGCTTTTTGGCAGTCTAACAAACTTCTTCTGATTTTATTTTATAGTAATGAGTAATAAAGCCGCTCAGGAGAAATGTAGTGTAGTAAAAGGTGGCAGAAATTTTTTTTCCAGAAAAAAAGATTACAATTAGAGTCAAATTATTTGGCATTTGGCCTCTGTATACCACCACACTGAAATTGTGAGCAAACTTGTGAAATTGTGAGCCTTCGGTGCCATTAATGTCACAAAAGCGTGCCATTAACCATTTGGGAATTACAGACATTTCTCATACATTTCATTCTTGACCTCATGGACATAATCAAATGCTGAGTTTCCTCCCTCGAGGTGCTTTACCACAGCTGACTTCAGCTGCTGCTAGTCTGTGGGTTCTTAAGGCCTTCATTCTTGTCTTCAGTAAGCAAACTTATGCTCTACTGGGTTAAGATCAGATGCCTGACACAGGCAGTGAAAACATCTCATTTCTTTGTCTCTTAGGTAGCTTTCGCTGTATGTTTTGGGCCATTATCCATCTGCAATATGAATATTTGGCGTCCTTGCAGTTTTGCAGCATTTGTCTGAATCTAAGCAGTGTGTATAAATATATATATAATATAAACCTACAGACTTCAGTGTTCATCTGCTACTTTTATTAGCAGTCGGGTCATTTATAATAAATATAAATGTGGCGACTGTATATATATATATCTATATATATATATATATATATATTTATATTTGCTGGTGCAAAATTTCTTTTTGGGGTGGGGGGGGCGCAAACAAAAAGTAAAATAAAACTTTTAATAATCGCCTGTAAATAGCCATAATAAGTGCTGAAAAAGCTCGGCCGCGATAACTTGACTGCTGCTTATTTAGAAGATCTGGTCCAAGCTCTTTAACTTTTTTCTCTCTTCGTCCAATCACCTTGCGAAGGGGTATTTTAGCAAAGAAAGTACAGAATTTTCTCTCATATTTAGCTGGCTTCCACATCAATCACTATTCAATACATTAACCAACAATCTGCTGATCGGTAATAAGACTCATTGAGAATGGTCCAATCACATGAGCCCAAATATTAAAAAATAATATAAATTGTTAAGAACAAAAGTGGGAGGGTTCGGGGGGGCACATGGCTGCGCCATAAGGATGATTTGAAAAAATCCAATTAGAGCTCAGCCTCAAGTCACATGCTTTTAAAAAATGTACGTGTCTACATAGACACTCGTTTGTCCGGCGCCCCGCGTACACGAACACAAATGAACGTTATACAGTTTAGATTTTTTTTTTATTATAAATAAACTATATTAAGAAATAAATCGGAATATTATGACTAAATTACTTTATTTCATTATTAAAATAAAAAATAATTATGTTAAGTAATTACATGTTAAAGCAGCATTCTTCTCATTCTTCTCTTCTCTATATACTTCCTCAAAATTCCCCATTGGCGTAATAGACATAACGCACTATTAATTCTGTACAGTCATAGCTCTAAAGCAATACTTATGTGCTGCATAACTTACTTACAGCTAAGAAGTGCTGGTTAACTGTTGATGCTTGTTTACTGTTGATGCTCTCAGCATGTTGGTGTCACTTTCTGACCACTGGATTGAGAAAACTTAGTAGAAGTTGTAATTCTGAGTAGACTGACGGTTTTGTTAAAACTCGAGTTTTGTTCCCAATTTTTTTTATTTTATTAACAAGTACAATTAAGTACATCTTACTGTTTGGTTGGCACTGCTTTAAGGAAATCTAATATATCATGATACGTCATCATAACGTATTGTGATATGCTATTAGTCATTCAGCCTTTACCTCTACATTCCTATATAAAAAAATACTTATGTGACTCTTATATAATCCAGATGTCCATCCATCCAACTAGGAACCTCTGTAGTCAAATTAGGGAAGCCGATGATGAGCATTGTATTTCTTCCCATCGTGGCAGGACCTCCGGACAACATTTACATGGGCATTTACACACTACTAATCTAATCTGCATGTCTTTGAACTGTGGGAGGAAGAAACCCACCAAGCACAGGGAGAACATGCAAACTCCATGTTCTGCACACAGACCCCAATGGAGGAATAAAACCTGGACCTTGGAGGTGCAAGGCGACGGAGCTAACTACTAAGCCACCGGGCTGCCATGCTCCAGATGTAAGCATTTCCAACCCTTCTTCAAAAAGGTTGATTCCGATGTCCTCAGCGTTACAATGTGCACTTCAACAAAGAAAATGAGGAAATGACTACTCTGACCACAAACTATACCATTCACAGACAACTTCCACTGCACTGTAAAAAAACGTGGCTGTAGTGTGAAATAACAGAAGTAACAAAAATTATTTTTACTTGGTTCATGAAAAGGTTATTAACCTAAGCATAACCTAAGCTCTTTTCAACTTTTCAGACTTTTCTGTCATTCGGATGTGGGTTATTCTTACATAAATGTCATTCAGACAAACTTATGACCTTGATACCAGGACCCATGGTACATGCGCAATATTTGCCATACTCCAGTAAAACTTTGAGAGATGTTATGTTTACTGACTACCTGCTGCAATAAATAAATAAATGAAAAATAAATAAAATTAGCCAAAATTGTTGTATCAGCCAAGCTGATAAAAATAATTGTCCAGTTTGGTGAAAAAACTGGCCAAATCTGTCAAAATGACTTACACACTTAGACTGCTGTGATTTGTAGTCTGGCTACATGAAACAACGTTAGTACATTCAATACTTCACAATCTTGTGTGTGTTTGTCTGTTAATATGACTGGCTATGTTGACACATACGGCTGGTTAAAGGTTATACACAGTAATCAGCCATAACATTAAAAACATTAACCACTGTGGTTGTGGGTTCCCCTTGTGCCACTCCCCCTTGGGGCTTGGTTCTGCAGAGTAGTCTGCTGTAGTGTCTGGTACCAGAACATTGGTTAGGGAATCCTTTGGGTGCTGTGGGTTGCGGGGTGGCAACTCCATGGACCTGAAGTTTTTGTCTGGTGCATCCCATAGATGCTTAAGTGGATAGAGATCTGGGGAATTTGCAGTCCGGGTGAGTAGCCTTGGGCTCTTTGCTTGCTCGGCCCCTTGTGCAGGAGGCTGAGGTGCACTCGGACATTTCGCCCCCCTAGGCATGAGTGAGCCTTGGGTGCTCATGGTCCTGTCACCAGTTTACTAGGTCAGACCTATAACATTTACACACCACTAACTGGTATATAAATGTTACTAGGTCTGGCCCAATAAGATTGCCGTAACCCGTAAACCGCTCACCCTATTACTATTCGTGAGTTTGAATCCAGACGTGATGCTGTAGCCTCCCACAGCCGGGGGCCTAGAGAGAGCTGATGGGAGGCACTTAGCGCTTTTTCATCGATCATGCTCTACAGCCAACCATGGGCGTTTGTGAGCTCACGCAAGTGGAAGGAGCAGATAGTGATGTGTTACGTGCTACTTGTTATGGCGCCCCCAACAGTGTGTGAGCTCTCAGTCCGAAAAGATGCGTTTGGTGGCTTCACGTGGCTCGGAGGAAACACGTGCTAGCCTTCGACCTCACTGGTTGGTGGTTTTAGCCTTGATGTGGGTGGGAATTGGTTAAAATCTGGAAAAGATTGCAGTCATGACTTCACAGAAAAGTGAACAGTTTGCTCATTTAGATTAAAAGCCTCAACACTCACATGCTATCAAATTAATGGAAAAGAGTTCTCTGAAAGAAGAAGCATTTACTTCATTTCAATGAGCTGGATTTACAGAAGGAGAACAGTCCAAAATTGTCCCATATGTAAAATAACTGCTTTGTTGCTGGTTGTCTAGTCTCATTTTGAATACTTTGCATGTGGTAATATGAGAAATTACAGAAATTGCATTCTGACTCTACAGGAAAAAGAGCGAGGATAGTTGTTAGTTTGAAAAGTTAAAGAGTACCTTAAAAAAAAGAATAACCACCTTCTGAGAGGTATCCTCGTTTCTGCATGAATACGTGTGTGGAATAATTCAGTCCTTGTTTACCTAAATGTATAATATCACTTCGCCGGCATTCATAAAGCTCTGTTCTCTCAAACCAACGGCAACGCCAAACTGCGTCCAGATTTCAAACTGCTTTTAGATGACGTACTTAATTAGCCTGATAATCAAACACATATTTTTATTTGAAACTCCCTAACGTGCGCTGCCTCATCAGGGCCGTACACAAAAAAGCGAACAATTTAATCATTGTGAAATGCATTTCTGTTACTTTTTACTGGCTGTTTTCCTGAACAATGGCCTCATTGTGTTCTCATGAATCGGTCCGAGCTTCGAGCCTTTTCTCACAACCTGATGGAGAATGTGTACTCCTAGGGAAGATGCCTGCGCCCGATGTTGCTTGCCAACCCTGACTGGCCAAACTGACTTCCTGTGCTTTGTGTTCGGTTTCAGGGCACACTTACGTTTCTGCCCCTGGAGTAAACATAGCTATTTAAGCAAATCCACTTCTGCTAACGTGCATGGGTATAAGGGTGTATTATTTTTAACAACGTGCACAGATGCAAGGAAGTAGATAATGGCTGCGTGATATGAAAACAGTATCATAATGTGGTCATACTGCTATATTGCGATTACAGTAAGCCTTGAAGGATATTAAACCATTGATGTGACATGGTCCGCCTGATTTTCACTAAATTATTTCCATTTGTTGGACCACGTCAGTGCCATGATTCATCCAAACACAAAGGAACACTCATTTATTGCATCTGAGATTGTTCTGGATCATCATTCCATTTAATAACCCATTTAGAAGTTGGCCAAGGGGCTCATTTGCAAAGTATTGTAATAATTATTAACAAGAATTTCCTTCTGCAGGCCTTTTATATTACACAAGTAGCACTCGTACATTCTTTATCCACCCCATGGATATAGTCTTGTTTCACAATCACTTGAAGCATATCCATGCATTTCCAGTAATGTCTTTTAATGCAAATGCTTCATGAGCATTTCAATAAAGCATCAATAACAATAATGTTATTCCAAATTTGTACTTTTTGAATTGCAAGATCGTGCTTATAACTGACAGGGCTGGATATGATTAGATCAGCCAACCAATATGGCTGTATCTTTAGCCAGCTTTAGGGTCGTGGTGGGCCTGAAGCATATCCCAGGAGACTTTGGGCATGAGGCAAGGTACACCCTGGACAGGGTGCCAATCCATTGCAGGGCACACACACATACATTCACACACAACGGGCAATTTGGGAACGCCAATTAGCCTAATCTTTGGACTGTGGAAGGAAACCAGAGGACCCGAAGTCACCTACAAAGCATGGGGAGATTATGCAAACTCCATACACATAGAGGCGGGAATCGAACATGAACCCTGGAGGTGCAAGGTGACAGTGCTAACCACTAAGCCACCATGCCGCCCGCTTTGAAAACATATGTTAAAATAAATATAAAAAAGCATTTTATTCTTCATATAAATATCTGAGCACCCTTTGCTGTTCCATTTTCCTATTCATACTTACAGGCATGTAAACCTTTTATTAATGTACATGCTATATAATTTATCAATCTTAGATCATGAATCACTGCTATAATTGGGATGAATTATAGCAGTGATTAAAACCAATCTGGTTCATGCTCTTGTGCAGGACTGGTTGAAATTTCCTTCAGTGTCTATTTGTCCATAAAGGATGAGTGCACTGATAATGCGAAAGCTGTGGTTTTCCGCAGTGCTGGGTGGTCTCGCAGTGTGATGCGGGGGGGGGCGGGGGAGCGAGGTGGTGGTTAGACAGACACATACTCTTTCTCCTAGCACATTTTGAAGGCAAAAGGAAGTTCATACACTTGAGAGCACAGATCATGTTTTGTTCAGTGGTTTCAGCTCAATGAAATCGTAAGCCTGAGGCTGTATGATAAAACATGCATACAATACGAGCATCTGTTCTGCTGAGGCGATACATAAAAGCAGTGGAGAGAGAGAAAAAAAAAAGTTTATTCACTTTCACTTGTCATTTCAGTTCTATCTAGCTGATAATGCATATTTACAGTATATACGAGTGATAATGCTTTGGTTGATGCATTATGTCGTCATCTGACCATCTCACCCATATATGGTTACAAGGATACATTTTTTTTTTAATCGAATGTTTTTGTGTCCTACAGTCTTATAATTTCCCTTCGCCGTAACTAAGAGGCTCAAACCTGTTGCAGTTGCCAAGTATGGTTTGAAAAAATACAAGAACCCTCACTTCAACCTAACACACCACCTTTGGGAATGCTTACTGGGCCTCCTTGCCCAACATCAGTGTCTGACCTGACTAATGCTCTTGTACCTGAATGAGCACACAGCTCAAAAATCTAGTGGAAAGCCTTTCCAGAAAGGTGGAGCTCCTTACAGTAGGAAAGTGGAACTAAATCTGGAATTCAAAGCGCTAAAATCACATCAGCGTATAATGATCAGGTGTCCGCATACCTTTGGTGCAAATCAATCTCTGTTGACTTAATAGTTCATTCTTGATTGTTGATTTTATTCAGGGAATAAATTTTATCTTGAAAGATCTTGACAGAAATAACCCTACCACATAGTGCTTTAAAGACTCATATAAAGCACGTTTCCTGTTTGCTTGGGTGTTTCGAAAAAGAGAATCGTCCCATTCGGATGAGATCAAGCTCATGAACTGATTAACACTTTAAAAACAGACTTAGAACGCATAAAACTAAAAGCTAATCATTTTTTAAAGTGCATGTGGTGTAACAAAGCTAGTGCGAAGACTCTCGTGCATTTTTGCAAGCGATAACTTGACATTCGTTTGGTTTAGCCGCATCTTTCAGCATTCTCATTACGGACCGGACCGCTATGAAGCTTTGACCAGATGCCAAAATGTTTGTGTCTGTTTAATATCCATCTGAGTTTATTTCACAACCCAGGGTTCAACAGTGTTTGTTTGCAGTCACTGTAGATGCTGAATAATGCAAGCTTTGTTAATGGGGCCAACGGTAGTGCTGTGTTTTTCAGAATGCCTTTTTGGATTTTACAATGTAAGCTTAAATTATTTACAAAGTTTATACTGAAGCACAATCTAAAAGCACCAGTTTAGAACACATCTCATATGGTGTTAAAGTCGCCATGAAATCAAAATTTTAGTTTTAGAGCTCTCTTGGTGATCCAGTGTGATTTGTCGATATTCCATTTTGCTATTCTCATTCAAACTGCTCTCTGGAACTCAATTCCGTCAACCAAACGTGGGTAGTGCTTCACATTAGCTGTGTGTGTGTGTGTGTTTATTCTGTCTCCAAAATCTGAAATCAAACTTTGGCCTATAAACCATTTCAGTTGCACTTTAAGGTCAATAAAATGCGAACTGCGTAAAATTAAATAGTCTGATTCTAAATACGATTTTCTTTTTCTTTTTCAGAAGTATAACCTTCAAGATGGATGGACAGTGTTACTACAACGAAAGCATCGCCTTCTTTTACAACCAAAGCGGGAAGTACCTGGCCACAGAGTGGAATACTGTCAGCAAACTGGTGATGGGACTCGGGCTTACAGTATGTATCTTTATCATGCTTGCTAACTTGCTGGTGATGGTGGCCATCTACATCAACCGCAGATTTCATTTTCCCATCTATTATCTCATGGCTAACCTAGCAGCAGCGGATTTTTTCGCCGGACTGGCTTATTTCTATTTGATGTTTAACACGGGGCCCAACACACGCCGGCTAACTGTCAGCACGTGGTTGCTACGGCAGGGCCTCATCGACACGAGCCTGACGGCCTCCGTGGCCAACTTGCTGGCCATCGCCATCGAGCGCCACATCACAGTCTTCCGCATGCAGCTCCACACCCGCATGAGTAACAGACGTGTGGTTGTGGTCATCGTGATCATCTGGACTATGTCGATTGTCATGGGTGCCATACCTAGTGTGGGCTGGAACTGTATCTGTGCCATCAAAACCTGCTCCAACATGGCACCACTCTACAGCAACTCGTACCTCGTCTTCTGGGCCGTCTTCAACCTGGTGACCTTTGTGGTCATGGTGGTGCTTTATGCCCACATATTCATGTACGTCCGCCAGCGCACCATGAGAATGTCGCGCCACAGCTCAGGTCAGCGGCGCAACAGGGACACCATGATGAGCTTGCTGAAGACAGTGGTGATTGTCCTTGGTAAGTGTCCCACTTTACTTGGTTTCATTTAGTGTTCGAGTCAAGGAGTTTGCATGTTCTCCCAGTGCATAGTGGGTTTCGTCTGAGTACACTGGTTTCCTCCCACAGCCAGATTAGGCTGATTAGCAATTCCAAATTGCCATTAGCATGTAAGTGAGTGGGCGCACACTTGTGTTGTACTGGCATCCCATCCAAGATGTACCCCGCCTAGTGCTCCGACTGACTTGGAATAAGCGGCAGGCTTCCTGTGAGTCTGTCCAGGATAAGTGTTAATGAGGTTATAGTACGAATTGTGAGAGGTTAGCTAACTCACGCTATTGAAAAAGGATTTGGTGGTTTTTGCACGCTAATCACGTAACAATGCACCCATTCTAGCTATCGTTGCGGTTTTGTTGAAAGTCTGAAAAAACACTGGAATTCAAGTCTAACTGGATTTCTGGAAATGATGGAAATAATGGCATGTCCTAAAACAACAACAAATGTGAACGTACCGGGTGTGATAACTAACTAATCGCCCAAAACATATACTGTAATTTTTTATACACTAAACATTTCCATTCTCATTGGTGTTTTTTTGTGTTTAAAACCCATTTTTATGTCCCAATTGTGTGATTCCATCCTGACTCCCGGAAATCCCTGGGGCTCTGATGTAACAAAAGCTTATTCTTGTTAATAGCACATGTTTTGAATATACTAAAAAGTTACTGGTAGTATTCAGGTTGAATCTTCCTTAGTAGAAAATCAAATCCTTCTGTTAGGAAAAAAAAATGCTGTTTTATTTTTTACACAGTATCTACCACAAAGGCCTTATAACTCTGCCAATAATATCAGCGCTATGGAGCCACCTCCTTGTTTCTGCACTACAGTTACGTCACATTGTCATAGAGATGTGTCCTTGGGGTGTCTTTATCATCCTTGCTGGCAGTTGTCATTGTACACTTTGTAAAGATTTCCATGTGCCCACTTCCTGCTGAAGGAGGGCAGCTGAACCGTGCCCTTCGTTATGTTCACACAGCACTGCTACTCCTCCAAAGAGTCCTCTTTGACCTCCTGGGTTGGGGGGTTGAATCTCACCTCCAGGCTGTGTGTATGTGTGGAGTTTGAATGTTCTCCCAGTGCTTGGTGGGTTTCCTCTGGTTGCCCTGGTTTCCTCACACAGCCCAAAGACATGCAGTGTAGACTGATTTTCCAAATTGTGATTGGGTTTTTGAGGATGTGTGTGCCTGTGCCCTGCAGTGGGTTGGCACTCATCCAGGATGTCCCCTGTCCTGTGCCCAGGAATAGGCTCAAGGCTCCCTGTGACCTAAAATAAAGAATGATCATATGCTGTGAAGAATGATGTCATTTTTCTGCGATATCATGAAAGAAGCTGTTTCATTGTTAAAATATTGTGAGATGTCTGAATGGTCTGAAAAAGAGAAAATATCCAGTGAACCGGCAAAAATGCTTTGGTGATGCCAAAGGTCAGAGGAGAATAGCCAGGCTCGTCGAGCTCATAGAAGGTAGTGATGGGAAGTTTGAATCATTTTAGTGACTCGGTTCTTTGAATCTTGTTCATCAAAATGAACCAATCTTTATTTGAGTCATTTACTGTAGCTCATTTCGTTCTTTTGGTCAGAAATAAAATAAAATGTTACATTTTCAACACACCTCTCATATCTTCTGGTCTGAGTCGTTCGTTCTTTTGAATCTACTGCACTGCATAGTCTGTATGGGAGTCACATGACAAAAGAACTAATGATTCGGACCAGAGACTCAAATGCAACTACTCATTTCTGTTTCCTGTACATAACCTACTGAGTTTTTGCGATGATTTGCGCATGCGCGCCCAGTAGAAAATGAACGAATAACTCTCCGAGACTACTCGTTCTTCTGAGTCACGTTAAAGATTCGTTCAAAAAGAACGAATCGCTCATGAACGATCCATCACTAATAGAAAGGCACCTGTAAATCTCAGTACGACCAAGGTCGACTTAAGAGCATCTCTAAATGCACAACACTTCGAACCTTGAAGCAAATGGACTACAGCAGCAGAAGACCACACCTGGTGTCATTCCTATCAACTAAGAACAGGAAACGGAGGCTACAATTAACATGGGATTACCAAAATAATACAATAGAAGAATGGAAAAACATTTTCTGGTCTGATGAGTCTCTACTTCTACTTGCTGTGGCATTTGGATGGTAGGGTCTGAATTTGGCATAAACAAAATGGAACCACGGCTGCTGGTGGTGGTGTAATGGTGTGGTAGATGATTACTTGATTACTTTGGGCCACTTATAACCAACTGGGAATTGTTTAAATGTCACTGCCTATTTATTAGTATTGGGGCTGACTGTGTTCATGCCTTTTTAACCAAAGCAACGTGTCATGTCACAAAGCTAAAATCATCTCGGCCTGCTTAGTTGACAGATCTCAATCCAATAGAACTTTTGCTATGTTGTGCCACTGGAGATTCGTGATGCTGACCAAAATCTTTAAGGAATGTTTCCAGCACTTTGTTGAATCTATGCGACAAAGAATTATTGAACGATTAAGCGCTGCCAGTTTACATTAGTCAATTACTTTATATTTTTACAATGTGATTAGTTTTTTTCTGCTCAAATTTGGTCCTAATAATTCCTGACATATTCCGGGCAATTCTTCATAAATACTTAAATAACTGAGTCTGGATACTCCTTACTCACTCAATCACTCATTGTCTAGTCCGCTTTATCCGGTATTCGCGGAGGGCCTGGAGCCTATCCCAGGAGACTTATGGCATGAGGCAGGGCACACCATGGATAGGGTGCCAATCCATCGCGGTGCACACACACTCACACTATGGGCCATTTGGGAACACCAATAATCCTAAACTGCATGTCTTTGGATTCTTTAAGGAAACTGGAGTACGCAGATGAAACTCACCAAGCCCAGGGAGAATACATACCCGAGGCGGGAATCGATCCCAGAGCCTGAAGGTGCGAGGCGCCAGTGCTAACCACTAAACCACCATGCCACCCTGAGTCTGTTTAGTGATTAATTAATTGAATAAATACATTTATGAATTAGTTTTAAGTAAATAATTAAAAGTTGCCCAAGGATAAGGGATCGCTTCAGCAGAGTCTGGATAAAAAGATTCTGTTTGCTTTGCTTCCATTCCATTTAAATATTTAATGCTTGTTCAAAATGTCTGTTTGCTTTTAGTTTTATTTTTTCCCTTGCCATGTAGAATATGCTTCAAAACGGTATGTTATCTTATTACACAGTCGTGCCAGCACTTGAGTGATGGAACAATGCAGTCGTTGAGTGTTATACAGCTAGGGGTCTGTGGTCCTGCTCTTGTCGCCAGTTCCAGTGTTTGCCTTGCACTGTGTCAGCGTCATGCCTCACTGCTTTCTCCAGCCAAGCCCAGAGAAAGAGCCTCAGTCAGGGCACAGAGACCCAGAGCCAGCAGGAAACAGTGCTGTTGTTGTTTTAAACGTATGGGGCTCAACGTGAGGCTCTGGGGAAAGTGTAGAGCGGTGGAGCAGGACAGGAACAGATACGGGTCTTAGGTAGTGCTGGCACTCCACAGATAAGAGAGCTCTAATACCATTATAATGCAGCTCTGTGTGTGTGTGTGTTTGTGTGTGTGTGGCTCAAAGCCATAAGAATGTTCTGTAGATGTTAAATGAAGGCAAGCTGTGAAGGCAGAGAACGGTCAGCCATTCTTCATTCAGTTCCTTGCAGAGCAGCTCATTACCACTTTTCAGCTGCTTCAAAGTTTCGCATTTCTCAAGCGTCGGACGATCTTCAGAAGTATAATGTTACTCAGACTGCTTTTAGAACTGTCAGGTTTCTTTAAATGTAGCATTTAATATTAGGATTACATTATTTATTTACCTGTAATCGTATACTCCCATCGGCAGAATGAATATGCAGCAACTAGTAACTGCTTCATTCTGGTCAGGGTCACGGTGGATCCTTTTAAGAAGATCATGCTACTTACTGTACTTACTGGCATGTTTTTAAAAGGTGGAAGTAAACCAAAGAATCCATGCAAACATAAAAGGAACACACAAAGACAGGAACCAGGGCTAAGAACTGAACTGGAACTCTCAGGCAGAATAGATGCCTACTGGGCTGCACTTCCATCACAGACTTAGGAAAATATGTTATTAATAAATATGTTTTGGGGGACGTTACTTTTTAAAGTAACTAATTACATTACAAAATTACTGTCTTTAAAAAGTAATCAGTTACATTACAGCGTTACTTTTTGATAAAAGTAACTAGTTCGAGTACTTTTCCATTGCAGAAAATGAAAACTCCTTTGTGATTCTTCAATCATGTTGTTTTATTCAAGACCTTTATAATTATTCTACCATCATCACTCAGCGAAGTTTGGCCCATAATCTAATAACCCCTATCTCACCTATGTGATTTCGCGTGGTGGCCGTAAGTACGGTTAATCATGATTCACCGCAAGTTTTGGCGCTGTGATTAGGTTTCCAACTTTCTGCGCGTCGGTCCTCGCTTAGTAAAACCGCATAAGTGAGATAGAGGTATAACAGCAGGAATAACAGAGAGGGGCGGGGCTTATAGGACGACTTTCACACTAAGGGATTGGGAATGACTGCTGTCTGGCTCACGGATTACATAAATTGTCTAAATAACGGATTACGTTTTTGAAAAAGTAACTAAATAACTGAGTACTTAAATGGCGGACCTAACGCTTTAGATTACTCGTTACCCAACACTGTAAATGAGCATTATCAAAAATATTTTTATTGTCTATATTTCTTTGCCCATCTAGGATCAAATTTCATCTTTGCTCCCACATTTCTTTTAAATACATAATGCATTTAATTAATTTACATCTTCCTTTTTAAAGGGACATCAACTAGTAACATGTCACATGCAGTGCTTAAACATTTGGTTTTAAAGGTTCCATATTTTATCTTACCCATATTCCTTTACCAAGCTAGTGTCCCCAAAGTGTGTCTGATGATGCTCCAGCTGAAACACACCTCAGATAATGTACTTTTCACACCTCTGGTTCACTCCTTTTCCAAGCAAGCTGTTTCGGTGTTTATGTAAATGAGCTACTACTGAGCACCACCTGGCCAAAGAACTGCAGAGATGAGCAACAAACTGGGGGAAAGGGGTTCTGCTACAGAATATGAGGTGACAGAAGGAGAAAAATCTAGATGGCTTGTTTAATCTTTGTCCAAAATTTCCAAAATGAAAAAAAAAAGAAAAATCAGGAAATGTTCTTTCTTTCTTTTTTTTTTCTCACGTTTCTCTCACACACACTGGAGATCCATCTGAATTCAACACAATGTCCATTAAATTCAATTCTTTAAGTCCTATGTTATTACCCAGGACTTTTTTTTCCCTTCCTTTTTTTTTTTTTGCTCAAGGGTTTTTGGATGAGTAACAGTTTTAGCTTTATCTTCAGAAACTGCTTTTTTCCTGATCAGGGTCAAAGTGGATGTGTGAGCCAGACTAACACACAAATGCACACGTGAACACACACACACACACACACACACACACATTCAGGATTGAATGCTGGAGCTCTGAGGCAGCGACGCTACCCGCTGCACAACCATCCTGCCCTAAAGGAGTTTTGTGAACAGAAATCTCTCTGTTCTAGTCTTGCACATAGATCAGTTCAGGGTTTCCCCGCAAGCAAATACTATTTCCTAAGAGTGTACAGTACAAGAAGGGGCGCATAGGTTATTTAGTCTGGATTTAGCAACTAAAAGTAGAACATTGAATCCTGTAGTGTATATATACACACTTATATACTGGATGGTACTTTCTTCATATTTTGCTTCCATGTTGACCAAATGACCCATATTTAGTCTTGTGGAATCCTTCTCCAGGCTTCCTAAAGGACTTTTTCGGCTCTCATTTCTCGGTCTAATCCTTGTACCTGACCAATTTTAGAGGAATGTTGTTTGTTTGATTGTTCAGCCACACCATGACCTATGAATCATTCAAGCATTAAAACCATCTAACATACGGTATGAACCAGGGAGAAACTAATGCAGTTGATAACAGATGATCATCCCGGTGATTAGTACTGTATACTAGTGATGATGAATTCTGAGTGGTTGGAACAGATAAGAGGGGAAATGAGGTTGCTGCTGAGGTTGTTACATAAACAAAATTTCTTTTAATTGTATCTTTAGGCACTATGCAGCCTGTCACAGTAAAACATTTGTCCGCATTTAATTTTATCTGCATAATCGAATTGCACCTCCAGTGTTCGATTCTCGCCTTTTTTGCATGCAACCACGACTCTGTACAGAACAAGCTGTATAGAAAATGAAGATTATATGGAGTCCATGCAAACAAAAGTATATTCTTAATAGGTGCATAGATGGTTATCGCAAATCATTTAATTCACAGTTTGCTAATCTGTAGTTCATATAGGTGTGGTGTAGGTGTGGTGTGCTTTTTCATTTCCCAGAGTAGACGAATCATAAATCCATTAGCCCACCAGGCAAGTAAAAGATGCCAGGGTCAATAGGGTCAGGGGTAGTTTAGTGGTTAAGGCATTGGACTAAAGTTCGGAAGGTCCCGGGTTCAAACCCCACAAGCAGTTGTCTAAACCCCACAACCACCAAGTTGCCACTGTTGGGCCCTTGAACAACCTTCAACTGCTCAGATGTATAATGAGATACATATGTAAGTCGTTCGGGATAAGTGTCGAAGATGTGATTCCTGATATTTTGTTTGCCTGGAAACCTAATTGACCAGGCTAAAACATAGTAGCTACAACAACCAAATAAAGCATGGCGGGTCTAGTGCATTCATGCAAGCACAAACAAGTATATAAATAAACACTTTTATGGTGATTGTCTTTTTGAAACAAAGTGTCTAAGGGAGCATGGTACGTGGCTGTGAGCTGTGCAGTTTTGTTGTCACATCATACATAACAGATATTACTCAAGCCTGACTAGTGTCTTTATTCTTTCTCGACATGCTGAAACCGTGAGCTGACTGCATGATATGGTAGCTGGAGAATCATATAGGTTTTTGCTTTTGTTTGTGTTTTCACACACACCTGCATTCAGAGTCATCATGCACTCAGTTCTTTTGCGTTGTAATGTAAAATTTAAATTGTTCGTACTAATTTATTTGCAATGTAGATTAAATCTACAGAGGAGTATGTGTACTGTATTTGTGTTAGTGTTTCGATATGTAAATTATTTGTCTGCATATAAGAGACAAAGCCTAAAAGTTCCTGCAGACTCAAGTTACAAGCTGAAGTTGAGTTAATCATGGACACTTTACAGAAATTCTAAACTTTTAGAAATGTACATTATTAAAATCTTATTGGTTTCACAACCCAGGTTATTCATACCTCACATACCTTAGGGGCAGTGGTGGCTCAAAGGGGTTAAGGCTTTAACTTATTGATCAGAAGGTCAGCAGTTCGAGCCCCAGCTCTACCAGGTTGCTGCTGTTGGGCCCTTGAGCAAGGCCCTTAACCCTGTCTGCTCCAGGGGCGCTGTATCCTGGCTGACCCTGCGCTCTGACGCCAGTTACGCTGGGATATGCAAAGAAAGAATTTCACTGTGCAGTAATATATATGAGACAAATAAAGGCTTAACTTAACTTAATGCTATGGTTAACATAATCGCACTGGTGTATCAGCTTGTAATATCTCTACTGCAACACCGGTGAGTTCTTTACAGTCAGAATGAACCGAATCTCCTAACCAGAGAGGGGTATCTGTGTGCACTGTTCAGTCTAATATAATAGAGCCCTAAAATTGTATTAGTAAAGCTAATTAAAACATCTACTGTGAAAATAGAATTTATAACAATGTAGCGTAGTGTAGGGTTCGATTCCCACCTCGGGTCGGGGTGCATGGAGTTTGCATGTTCTCCCCATTCTTGGTGAGTTTCCTCCGTGTACACCGGTTTCCTCCCACAGTCCAAAGACATGCAGATTAGGCTAATCCCAAATTGGCCAAATTGTGTGCCATGCGATGGATTGGGGCTCTGCCCTGGGGTATACACTGCCTCATGCCCCAAGGTCCCTAGGATACTATCCAGGCCAGACCTTGAAAGAACAAGCAGTATAGATAATGTTTCTACAGTACAGTCATGTAATCTGAAGAATTTAAGGGGGCACAACGTCTCCGCCTACGTTTATCTAGCTGATATAAACCAATATGCGTGGTGCAGTCAGAATCTACTGTTTTGCAAAAGTCGATTGATTGTAGGGATCCTATCATGTTGTTAAATCAAGAAAAATGCACACAGTCTGCTTGTTCCAGGCACCAATGCATTTATTTAAAATGATAAAATCAGGTACACAAATGAACTAGGTTTAATAACAAGGATCTGGACCCTTCCAAAGCTTTTACTACACAGTTGTTTACTGGACATTTTTAGGATCAAGATGATGAAGAGAAAAGTGAATGATGAAGGGTTCTTGTGAAGTACTCCCTTTTAGGATATCTGAATGACATCATTGTGTCATGCTTACTGTTATGTCTCTTTCCCCCACAATCTTATCTTTCCTGCAGTCCTATAGATGTTTTTTTTTTTCAGCTTTCATTTCCAGATTAACACAAGTGTAAGTTAATACATTTCCAAACCTTTTATGTCAGCCTGTCGCTTTCACACTGTAATTGTTCTCCAGTGATCTCAGTTGGGCTGCTATCCTCCAAAGTGATTGAAGTCTGGTCTTGACTGCCGTATATGACCCTACATCTAAAAGGGCAGTTTGCAACAAATGGTTGACCTTTTGCTTAAGTACTTTCACAAGTATTGCAGTCACATTGACACTTCATTATGCCCTCCTACTGATCTGCACTCGTTTTACTTCCCTCAATCCAAGTCTGCATACTTGTGGGAACCTCCCCCACACAAATAAAATCAGTATGCCCATTTCTGTCATTGGAACGCTGACAAATCATAAATCATATCACGTACCACGTTTGATCTGTTATCACCATGGGGAGGATCTCGACAGTTCTACGGCTTTGGCTTGAGCACAGGATCATTTGCGTGAGCTGTGGCAGATGATTTTGATGACCCCTGCTTTGTCCTCCGCAAGTGTTTTATTTTATAATTCCACAAAGACTATAAAAGATAATGCACCGTTTGAGTAATATACAATTCGGATTCCTGGAAAAAGCCAAACAAATTCCTGTTAAGTGTTACTCCATGGCATCATTAAATGTGTCACTGGTCTATAAAAGCCCTGTTTTTTGAAAATGCAAATAGTACACAGTGGCATCTCTGGATGCTGAAACATGGCACCATCGTTAGTGGTAAATGACCTTTGGCAACAGTTGTGGTCATCATAAACACATACTTATTTTATAGCCTACTATATCCAAAATGTCCTTGTAAATACATCAGCAAGTATATACAGAAGAGAACAGCCTCCAGCAGAGGTCTTACTGGAAACCTGTGATTCTGCTCCAGTGACAGCCCCATTGTTGGACACCAGGAACAGATGCTGCATGTGGTAGGGTATTTAGGCCAACACTTTAAAATACAACCCCATATCTCTCCCCCAGATTCACAGAATGACTTCTACCTATGGTTTGATTTGCATGATGACAAGCCTATAGGGAAGACCACGTGTCTTCCCAATGACTAGGTGTTTTATCAGAGTCCAAATTGAACATCTCTATAAACTCATTCCTGCATGATTTATACTGTATAATGCCCAATTCTTTTGACATTATCAACCAAAAAAGGACAGTTCAAAATGTTAGAGAATCTGCTGGGCTTTCACCAGGCATGGAAGGCAGATTCCCAAATTGTTCCACCAAGATACCATGGCTCCCTACATGCTCTAGGACCTTGAATGTCATCACTAATAATTGTCACATTGTCAAAAAAGTCAATTCCGTCTTAGGACGTTTTCACATTAGGTCCCTGGGACCATTTTCGAGAACACTTGACCCCAAAGTCTGGTTTATTTTGATCAGCGAGAACACAATCGTTCCAAGCCTGGGAATTGTGCCAGTACAGTACAGTGTACTCAGGCATGGATCGAATTAGATATGGAAGACAATTGTACCTGAGCATGGAAGTAGATTGCTGTCATCTGTGCCATTAGTCTTCTCTGAAATGTCAGTGTACGTATAGCATGAGCTTTTCTCATCCTTTGACCTACACAGCCATAGCTCATGAAGTAGGAAGGCACGTGAGAGTGTTGCTCTTGACGTTTTTCCTGGAATATCAAAATATTAGAAAGTTAACTTCCTTGTTCCCTTCTCAAACCATGTTCAGAGGGCCTACCACGGTTATTAAAATAAGAATAAATACAAAGGTCTCCATTGGCCTCCATTGTCACTAGTTGGACTACAGAGGTTTCTAGATGGATGGATGGATGGATGGATGGAAGTAGATGCATACTGCCACCTGCTGTTTTGGAGGTGTACAAGAGAACGGCGAACAAAAACAATGCGAACACTGGCCAGCAGGGGAGCAATCGTTCCCGGACACGGTACAAATCAATCATGCCTAATTTGAAAACGCCCTTAATGACCTCCATCCAGAAGCTCTCACAACCATTCAGCATTATGTCTCCTGTGTATAGTTACAAGGCACATAAAAACCAGCCTTCACACCTCACTAAAATTCACACCTGTATTTTATGGCGTAGTATTATTATTACATCTGTACACCTTACATTAGTCCCTTAAAGATGGTATAAATTTGACTGATACTTAAGTCTATACAATTTGATTATCATGTGCGGTATCGTATGCAGTTTGCACAGCTTTTTTTTTGTTGTTGGTTTTGTTTCTCTATGGTCTTGGAGGACTGACATTTTGTTCCACTAAAATGGTGCATACGGATAAGACGTGAGCTATGAGAACACAGAACCTTATTTATGTGTGTCAAGGACCATGGAACATTACAACTTGAAGCATGAAAGAACCTTCTAGAAGAAGTAGTATATCACATTGGAATTAGCCGACCAGCTGTATATGAGGCTGAACAGCAAAGTCATTGTGTTAACACATATGAAGTCGTGCTTGGAGTCAATGCATGCTTTTGAGAAGCTCCCAACATATAAATCCATTCTCAGCTAAGTGGGAAAGATGTTCTCGGGACGGGAAAGGTGCTGAAAGCGAACCGATCCCCTCATGTGATGGCTTCCTCTTTACAACATCATGGCGTCAAAACAACCTTTCGTTCTTTCTTTCTTTTTCAAATTGAGGTTTGATCCCTGTTACCTCATCCAAAGACATTCACAGACCGTTTGCCTCAAAAGGGTTTTCTAGCCAACCAACCCTGTATTTTTGTTAGAGCTCATTTCAGGATCACTAACATTTTAGGTTTTACATGACGCTTCAGACAATATTTGATTCATGAAGTCTAACCAATGAGCCCCATTTGAAGTACTCAAAGCTCAAATGTAATTACATTCGGATTTACACGGGCGTTAATCACACCGCTTACAGTAATACTATTTAATAAACAGCAGGAAATCCAATTTGCCCCAACAACATGCAGCACTACATCTTTCAGCATTTCCTGTTGTCCTAATCATATTTCAAATTAACACAGAGAATGGATTAGGACCATAACTAAAACACATTATCTAGTGATCGATATTAATGGATCATCAGGTTAGCAATGTGTCCTAGTTAATCACTAGTAAATACATCACACATTATACTGACCAAATGCGGCATGTTTTTCCATTCATATATATATATTGCTGGATATTTTAGAAGTTGTGAAATCGTCCGCACGTCACAAACAAACGCAGGATCTGAAGTACTTAACGAACGATTTAATGCATGGATTTCAAAGCACAGTAAATGGGTTTTCCAAGTGTGTTGGAGGAAATAAAACCTTTAAGTCCCAAAAGCACCCACCCAACCCCTAGAGATCGTATTTCCTTTCCCCCCGTTGAGCTTGTGTTCGTAAAAGAGTGTAACGTGGCCGAGTCATGGAAACAGGCCGTTGCAGTTTATCTAACTCCTGAGAGTCCCCACATAACTTTCAAGTGATGTAAAGTTCGCAAGAACAGCTGTGTTCTCTAAAAGAAAAACCGGGCTTTTTGTGAATATATCGCTCTCTATTGCAAAATAACATCTGTAGCCAAAATGTTTATCCTTTTTCAACACGCACTGAGAAATGCCAGCTGAAAACAGTGTCATCAATTTGTTAAGCATGTTTATAACGACATAAAGATGTGATGCGAACGATGCGAGGCTGTGAATGACGTGCTGAAATATTGCCAGGAATATTTGACCTCAGGAAATTGCAAAACCTGACAAAACGTGCCTTCCGGTTCAGTTCATTTAAGGGCCGTATAACACAACCCCCAAAATTCTCCAAAACAGTCACGAATAATGCTGAGGCAGTTTTTCCAAGTATAGCACTAAGACAGAAAGTGAGTAGTGGAAAAAATGGTCAAATCCATGAACTATGCACTAGAAATTTTTCCATTAACATATTGCACATAGGCGGCACGGTGACTGAGTGGTGAGCACTGTCTCCTTGCACCTCCAGGATCCGGGTTCGATTCGCGCCTCTGGTCTGTGTGATGGAGTTTGCGTGTTCTCTCTGTGTTTGGTGTGTTTCCTCCGGGTACTCCGGTTTCCTCCCACGGTCCAAAGACATCCCGGTTATGCTGATTGACGTTCCTAAATTGCCCATAGTGTGTGCCCTGTGATGGATTGGCACCATATTTGTGTTTTGAGCCCTCTTAAAATGTATATAGGTAAAAAAAAAAATTATAATAATAAATACTGATGCACGATTCTGATTGTTACATGATACATTAGTGTTTACAAAAACAAAACAAAACCGCTCCTATTAATAACTCCATTCTCTTTCCCTTCCTCAGGTGCGTTTATCGTGTGCTGGACGCCTGGCTTAGTTCTCCTCCTGCTTGACGTTTTCTGCGAAGATTGCAACGTGCTGGCTTTCGAGAAGTTCTTCCTCCTCTTAGCCGAGTTCAACTCGGCCATGAACCCCATCATCTACTCCTACCGGGATAAGGAGATGAGCGTTACATTCAAGCAGATCCTGTGCTGTCAGCGGCAGGAAAACATAAACGGTACGGTGGAGGGTTCAGACCGCTCGGCTTCCTCGTTTAACCACACTGTTCTGTCACCACACAATAATGACCACTCTGTGGTCTGAACACAGCAGACAAACACAGCTGGCACTATCGGGATCAAACCCAGGACTGGATACGGCTCCTTGCCCGGTGGCGGAGCTACACAGGAGGCATTTGTATTACCAAAAAAAAAAAGAACTATTTTGGAGGGTTTTGTTTATTTTTATATGTGTTCAGTTTTTAAGTGACACTATATTAAGTATTTAATAACTGATTTACAGTGTTAACAGTCCAGGCAATATAATGATGATTTCCAAAAAATGGTAATTGTTAGGACAAGTATTCATGAATTTAGATTTTTTTTTCTTCTTTTTTTTTGTGCTACCCAGTAAGTCCTGGGTCTCCTCAGTATTAATGAAAATCCTAGTAATCTTTTTGCTTCGGCTTTTGCACTATAGAGATAAGCAGTGCACTCTTGAGACCACTGATTAACGGCGTGATTTTGTTGCCGGCTAATCTGAAGATGTCTATCTCATTAGGCCTGTGGCATCACCTACGTATCACTACACTTGTATACAAGCTACAAGACTATATCCTAAGGACATCTAGAATAAAAAAAAAGAAAACCAATGATATTAACCGTGTTGCCAAGGAGAATTCCTTAAAAAAAAAAAAAAAAAAAAGTCTTGAATCACCTGATGCTGACGTGGCATGATGGATTGTTCTTAGGTTTTTTTCCACCGTGATCATTTTTCATTTGAGGACCTTCTCAGTATCATCCAGTTCTGATTTAGGTATCTCTTCATGTTTTCTTTTCTTTTCTTTTTGTTTTGTGGTATTTTATTTTTTTTGGTTTGTTTTTGAACGACGACCACTTACATAGATGAGCCATTTCTTTTCAGGGAATCCAATTCATGGACTGCCACCACATTCTAAAGTCACAAATGCCCTTATTTTTTTATATTTTCGAAAGTGTTTGGGATTTCTTGAGGACATTGAGGACTTTCAGGTTTCATTGATAAATGGCTGTCACTTTGCTAACAAACGTAACATGAGTATAAACACACAAACTAATCTTAGTATGAACTGACAGTAAGAATGGGAAAGAACCTTCTTTATGGTCCTGTGTTTGTGTGATGTTGCTTATAACCGGCTGCCAAAGTCTTTTTTTTTGTGCCACAGTCATAAGCGAGCATGAAATGTGTGAAAATCTTGTGACATGGCATAAGAGAAATTGAATGATGAGTGTATGTTGGTCTGTATGTACAGTATGTATATAATATATGTATATATTCAATGTTAGTCAAAAAGGGAATCTTTATTTTTAAGGACTTTTTTTTATTTTATCTCAGTTGTATCCTGCTTAACACTTAAATTATTTTTTATTGTTTAACTTGGGGGCAAGTGTATTTAGTTCTTTCCCATTAATTAAGACCTGTTTAGCAGTACATGGAGCGATCGTTCCTGCGAATTGGTTACAAATACAGCGGATACTAACATTGCTAATTAAAATAACCAGAAACATTTCATATGAGACCTACAGTGATTGACTTTAAGGAAAAAGTTCTTGCATATACTATAATTGGGCCATAATGCTGTTTCCTGCTTAACCTCAGTCATGGACTGTTATGTTATTTCCTTCCATTTTTACAATTTAACCTAAAAAAACCTTACATTTTCCATGATGTTTATTTTATATGATATTATTTTCACCCAAAATATTTGTCTTTTTTTTCCTCCCACACTCATGCCTGACTTCTGTATAAGTCACCTAAACTCATTATAATTCAATCTGACAGTCTTTTTTAAAATAAACTTGTATGATATCAAACCAATTGCTAACTTTTTTTGTGAAAGATGTCCTGATCATTTATTAGTATTTTATTATCTAGTCTTATTATAATACACCGATACAGCCATAGCATTCCATCCATCCATCCATCCATCCATCTAGGAACCTCTGTAGTCCAACTAGGGACCATCGAGGCCAATGGTGATCTTTGTATTTAAGCCATAGCTTAAGATTTTGTGTAGCTTTCCCCTTGTGACACCGGAACAGCTCTGACCCCTTGATTCATGACTCCACAAGACCTGTAAAGGAGTGCTGTGGTGTCTGGCACCAGGACGTTAGCATCAGATCCTTTAAGTCCTGTAAGTTACAATGTGAGGCCTCCATGAATCAGACTTGTTTGTCCGGAACATCCCATGGACATGGACTCAATCAGATTAAGATCTGGGCGATTAGCAATTTGTGCTACATTTGTTTTTGTTTCGGTTCAGATCCAACAGGTTAACCCATGATCCTATTACCAGTTCACTGGTATATAATTGATAATCAATATTATCCAATTCACATGGCGGTGGTGTTAATGTTATGGCTGATCAGTGTACCTACTTTCAACCATTGATATCGGGCTGTAAGTATGTTTATTATTATTTTATTTTTTTAAGATTTACAGGACGTCACATACTTTAATACAATCCTGTACATATTAGGAGCTCTGCACTGATGAACAGCATGTACTGCAAGAAGATATCACTTAAAAACATGGCAGTCTTGTTTTTTTTTCTTTCATTAAAATGGCAAATGACGCAATCAAAATCTAGCAAAAAAGTATGTTTTTCTTACTTAATCTTAGGCATGTGTAACATTAACATCGATTAATTATAATAAATTAGTTCGTGCTGGCACAAAAAAAAAATGTAGCCAAACATGGGCAAAAATATCAGTTTTGAGTCAAGAGAGAAACTTTTGTTTTTTTAGGTCAAGAAGAAAAAAAGGCTGAAATCTAACTCTACAAAAATACAGTATATATAAAAATAAAATAATAAATCATGTACTTGGTCAAAAAAAAAATCTGCCATTTGTCAGTTGAAAAAAAAAAAAAAAAAAGTTCACATAATTCCTTTAATTCATTGCTGTACATTAGCACTTAACAAATAAAAAATATATATATATATATTACTGCTCCAGGACACTGTATAGCATGTAGGTGACACATTTAGGCCACATGTCCGCTCGGTCGTTCAGGAGACAGCCTGTGGCAATAAAGCACAGAGTTTAGTTTTCCAGTTTTCCTCCAGACTGACAGGAAGTTCCTGTGTCCAGCGCAGAACAGTCAGCAAGTGCTGAGTGAGAGGGATATTACACCATTTCAAGCACAGCCTCTTTCCAACAAGATCTCGCAGAAAAAAAAAGGAAGAAAAAAAAAAACTCTCTGGCTTTATAACTGGCTTTTGCTTTATAGGAAACATACCGTACGATTTTGAGACAATCGCGGGGAAAAAAATGCATGGCATGTGAAATATAGAGCCAATGAGTTCTGAGGACAACTGCTGGTGGAAAATGTCAAGTCTCTAAATTGGAGCAGCTGGATCCGGCATTCCTGCGTGTTTGTGTTGCTCTGGAGTAGTATTTGATACTGAACATGGAATTCTTCAACACTCCATAAGAAACAGCCATCCTTCCTGTCATTTCCAGGCACTTTGTATTACAGGACTTAACTCTGGCTTTGAAAGTAAATCTTTTGGCATCGGTTTAATGGACCCATAAGCACCTCAATGGACCGCGTTATTATGAGTTATGGTTGAAACTCGGCTCTTTAGCGATAAAGCGATATTAGATATACAGCTGATGGTGGTATTTATATGAAATTTGAAGCTATGTACAGTACATACAGAAGGTGAGGTCACAGAGCTGGCCTGACTCATGGCCCAGTTTATGCACCTTCATGTTCTGCATGTTCTATCTTTAAACCTGGAGGGAAGTTAAATTTGAGGAAATTATTACCAGCTAAACCACAGATATCTTATAAAGTGTAGATCACAAAGTAGCCACAAAGTCATACTTTGAGAAAAATGAACTGGAATGTCAAGCTGAGACGGAGACTGATCAGCACTGCCATTTCTTCTTGGATCACATAAAAAATATTTGGGTACTTCAAAGTGTCAGCACTGGGCTAATTTGAGATTCAAGAGATGCAGTAAAGCGCCTTTCATGCATACGGGCATCTGATAAATTTGGTAGAGCGAAGTTGCTGAGAAATTGGTCAATATGCGACCTAGAAGAGGTGGGTGTGCAGATTTGAGGAGTGCTTTGATGAGAACAAGGAGTCCTCGACGAGTGGACGGCGAGCGTGCGGCGAGAATGAGAAATATCCTCTAATCTCAGGAGCACTCATATGGGAATGGGAAGAGGCGAGGAGTGCTCGGTGAAAAGCCCATGACTACCTGGAGAGCGTGTCAAGAGCATCATGAGCGAAGCAAAACAGAACGACCAGAGGGTATTTAAAAGGGACACAGCAGAGAATTTCTTCATTTAAAATGATCCTGCATCCACAAGTTCGGCGAGCCCAGGAATACCTTAGGAGCAAGTTTACGAATGCCAAGACAGCACTATGAGTGAAATGTATCATTTTTTTAAATAGTTTTTGCTGAGATTGGTCGAGATTGAAGAACGCCTACGAGAACCCAGCGGTTCCTGGAACTCTCCCAGAGCACGCCAGTTTTCTTGCCAAAATCCCTTTCTACGTGAGAGCTATCTAACTATGTAGTTGGGTTTCCTCTATGATTGGTTAGAGCATGACCTTTAGGCAGCAAGTTATTTTGAGAATGGCAGGGAATTTGGGAAACGGCAACCTCTGAGCAGAGTTCTGCATTTAGTGAGTGATGTAAATGTTAAATGTGTACGGCTAGCAAAAGCACCTGAGCAACACTCAGTTCACTCACACTGTTGTTTTGAAAGTAATGGGATGTTTCAAACAGAGGTATGTTTCAAAAAGGAGACACTGAGGTGGCTTATCACGTTGTATTTGTGGGTTAGGCATGAATTACCAAACGCATCGGAAAGTGGATATGTTGACGTGGTGCATTTATCGCAAAATAATAATAATGATAATACTTAAGGGCAGAATGGTGGCTTAGTTGTTAGCACTGTCGCCTTGCACCACCAGGTTTCAGGTTTGATTCCCGTCTCGGGTCTGTTTGCATGTTCTCCCGTGCTTGGTGGGTTTCCTCCACGTACAGTACATCGGTTTTCTCCCACAGTCCTAAAACAAGCACATTAGGCTAATTGGCGTTCCCAAATGCCTAAAATGCATGAATTAGTATGTGAGTGTGTGTACATGTGTGTGCCCGGTGATGGACTGGCATACTGTCCTCATGTCCTAAGTCTCCTGGTATAGGCTCCTGGCCCCCCGTGACCCTGTATACAGGATAAAGCAGTATAAATTGTAGAAGATTTAAATTGTATGAATTATAAAGACCGTTAAATTGACATAGGGGATAGTAACATGTATCATTTTGTCAACTCAGAATTTAATAATAAAATAAATATTTTGCCCTATCGAAGATCATGCACTGATATAAAGATTGGTATGCATTCGGTTCGGAGTGCACTTTAAAGATCTTATATTGAAATGAACATTTATAATCATGTCTGAAGATGTTGCGGTTCTATTGGGGGTTGATGAGGATGGATAGGATCAAGAATGAGTCCATCAGAGGGACAACCCATGTTAGATGTTTTGGAGATAAAGTCAGAGCGGCCAGATTGAGGTGGTTTGAACATGTTCAGAGGAGAGATTGTGAATATATTGGTAGAAGGATGGTGATGTTGGAACTGCCAGGCAGGAGGACTAAAGGAAGGCCAAAGAAAAGATGTATGGATGCAGTGAGAAAGGGCATGAATGTAGTTGGTGTGAAAGAAAAGGATGCAAAGGATAGGGTTAGGTGGAGGCAGATGATTCGCTGTGGTGACCCCTGAAAGGGAACAGCTGAAAAACAAAGAAGTTAAATCCAGTAACCTTTTTTTAAAGGCACTTTAAGGAACATGGTTTTCTTTCTCAAAAAAAAAAAAAAAAACTATACGTAGTTTACCAAAGAGAATAGCAACAGCACTATCTATAGCGAACAGTGCAAATAATGGTTCTTTTTTTAAAAAGTGCTATTTAAAGAAGACCTTGAAAAAAAAATTTATGCAATTGCTGTAGTTGGTACTACTACTCATTTTGCACAATTCAGCGAATCTTACTTAAATAAGGAGCTTGTCTTTTGTGCCACCACAACTTCCTTCCCTGTTTACAGATTGTTGCTGCACACAGCATCAGAAACAAGCAAGAGCAGAAAAAGAGCATTTCAGAGTAAATCATCTTACCTTAAAATTAATTGTATTGTTTATACATTTATTAGCTTTGGAGAACAAAAATCAGCATGCAGACATTTTTCTGTGTTAAATCTAAAACACTGACTATACTGTTTCCTGTTTAAGAAGGAAAACATATAATCACAGATATATAGTTTATCACAGGTATGTATTTTAACATGTGTTTTTAAACATGTAAAACCTTTCAAACCAGTCCAAATTTCATATCTGTGATAGTTAATGTTTAAGTCTTCAGTGATGTCGTGCCCTGTCTTTTTTTTTCTTCTTTTTATCTAAGCATGCAGTGTTTTTGTGTAGGCTGTTGGAATTGTTTATCAGGTTAAAAAGGTGTTTTTTTTTTTTCCCCTTTGCATTGTTTTAAACAGCATTCACGAATGTTTTAATAAAAAATTGAAATAAGCATATACATTTAAACCTTGGATTGTGAGCATAATTGGTTCCGGAAGCGTGCTTGTGTATCAAAACACTCGTATATCAAAGTGAATTTCCCCCATATGAAATTATAGAAACTCCAATCAATCGTTCCACAACCCAAAAATATTTATATAAAAATAATTAATACAAAAGTTTAAGTAAAAATTAACCTGCCCTTTACCTTTGAAAAGAATCATGGATGTAGTTATTGAGACCAGGGAGAGGAGAGGAGGGGGTAGGACAACTTTCACACACACACCAGTTTAGAGACTTACCCTTGTACGGAAGTCATCCTACACACATACAAACACAAAATAAAAGACGCTTTACGCGCACGCGCACACACACACACACACACACACACACACACGTGGTGACGCGCACTGATGCCGAGCATGTGAGACGATTACCCACAATTCCGCAGTGCGAGAGATAGAAGAACCATTGGCTCAGTTGTGATCACGTGATACTTGATGAAACTCAAGTATATCAAGACTCGCTCGTTTATCAAGTCAAAATTAATTTTTTTTAAATTTGCTTGTCTTGAGGAATGCTCGCAATCCGAGGTTCCACTGTATACTATGAACTATAATCATTACAACATTTTGAAAATCACGTTAGGTTAATTTAAATAAACTGATTTAATGAAAACAATCACACAACCATTTAAAGCATGACTGTATTCACTTGGATCAAAAAGTGAGCCAAACCAAAGATCATGTGTTCGTTGCTCAGTTTTTCAGTTTTGTGCTCAGTTTTCTTTTGCACTTCAACAATTCTTAACACAATTGCAATCACAATTTTATTTCAGCAATTATTTCCTCAGTTATTGTCTTTGCTTGATGCAGGATAATAATTTTGACCCTGAAACACAGTAACATCTTTCACTCAACCATGGGATACATCTTCTGACATAGATGTAAGATAATTCTTGCCAGCTAAAAATATTAAGTCCTCAAGTAATTATCTATTTAAAGACTAAAGTGTTTGCTTGTTTAAAATGAAATAGCAACCTTTTTAGTCAGGGCAGTGTACTTTGCATCCCTCCTGGTGGCACCCTCGAGAGACAGGGATGGTACATCTGTGGCTCTTTCATATTGAGATCAACTACAGAATCAACAGTGTCTAATGAATAGAGTGGATTAGCCTCCACAAGGTCACAACTTTTTGATTTCCCCCCGGCTAGCTTGTTGCTAAGCTACTTTCTATTGTTCTCTGTTGTTTCTGTGAGTTCTCATGAGGCCTGGGTCAAGATCTGACCTGATCAAGACACAAAGCGTTTCTTACAAAATGAGAACACTGACGTGGGTCCCCATCAGACTGATATTTTCCATATAGATCTTACTACCTAAAACAACAAGTTTTCATTCATGCCCCTGAATTAGTGCACTTGAAGGCCTTAACTGTAACTGAATAATGAACGTCTTTCCAAATTGCGATGAACAACAAGCCTCGTCTTTTGCGCGAATGCATTTATGTCGTTGGAAACTACTCTGCTGAGTAAAACTCTTCCCACACTGTGAACACCGATACGGTTTCTCTCCCGTGTGAATGCGCTGGTGAACTTTCAGAGTACTCTGCCGATGGAAACTCTTTCCGCACTGTGAGCAGTGATAAGGTTTCTCCCCTGTGTGAATGCGCTGGTGCTCCTGGAGGTGACTCTGGTAAGTGAAACTCTTTCCACACTGTGAGCAGAGATGCGGCTTCTCTCGCACGTGAATGCGCTGGTTTTGTAGAGAAAGCGACTCTCCGCCTTGCGAATGGAAATTTGACTCATCCCCTTTATGAACACGTTGATGTTGTCGGAGATTACCCCTGCTAGAGAAACTTTTCCCACACTGTGAGCAGTGATGCGGCTTCTCTCCGGTGTGAACGCGCTGGTGTTGTAGGAAGGCACTCTGATGCGCAAACCTCTTCCCACACTGTGAGCAGAGATACGGCTTCTCCCCCGTGTGAACGCGCTGGTGTCGCTGGAGAAGATTCTGATAAGTAAAACCCTTTCCACATTGTGAGCAGTGATACGGCTTCTCTCCCGTGTGAATGCGCTTGTGTTGTTGGAAATTACTCTGGTTAGCAAAACTCTTCCCACACTGTGAACACTGATACGGCTTCTCTCCCGTGTGAACACGCTGGTGTCGCTGGAGAAGATTTTGGTAAGTGAAACTCTTCCCACACTGTGAGCAGTGATACGGCTTCTCTCCCGTGTGAATGCGCTGGTGTTTTTGGAAATTGCTCCGCTGATAGAAACTCTTCCCACACTGTGAGCAGTGATGTGGCTTCTCTCCTACATGACTGCACGTATGTGTTCTAAGGGCGTGCTGATGACCAAAACCTTTTCCGCAGTCTGAGCAGTGGTGACTTTCCTTCTGTAGATCACTTGGAGAAGCATCAGAACTAAGAGAACCTGATGACGTTGGCTCACTACCGAATCCTTTGGAGGGAACCTGTAGCTCGTATTTAATTTCTTTTGCTTCCTGCAGTCTCACATACTCTTTGCGGTGACATCTCTTGATGTGTTTGTCTAGGTAAATGTGAGATGCATAGGAAAGAGTACATGTGGAGCAGGAAAAGACTTGCACATGAGCGTTGTTTACATCTGGAGAAGTAAAAGGATAAAAATATCAGAAACAAAATGCACTAAGATTATAAACTGTAAAAGGTTTACAATGTTTAGGGTTAAAATTTGAGATTGTTAGCAAGAAGACTAACTAATTTGCAATTCAAGAAACCAAAAACAGAAAATAAGTCGAATTCACATGACCAAGATTTACCAACATGGACTTTACAACATGGGAAAAAAATGGCAATCAGCTATTGATCATGTATGAAATGGTGAACACATCTACTTATGACAATTTACTCGATACAAATCATACAGAAATCATACAGTTCCTGAAACAGTTACTACCTGAATAAAATGTTGCATCCACCACACCCATTTTAATTACAAGGTGCAGGATTTTATTTGGTATCAAAAATAATGAAGACTATACCAGGTGGTAGACCTACAGTTTTCCTATTTGTTTTTTTAACCGAGATAAAGTTTTAATCTTAAAGTCTTGGTTCAAAACCTGTTAGTTTATTCAGATATTCTTGTAAAATAGTTCTTCTCTAGGTTAAAGGTGTAAATCTTGGGGTTCATGATTTCATATGTTAGTCATCATGACTGATTGGATGCCAGTGCCTGATCTAGACTGGGGTTGACTAACTCGGCTCCTCCCTCTATACAAATAAATATAACTGAATAGGACTCAATAGGAAATGATTTGCAGTATGTACAGAAAGGCTTTACCAGTGCTGGAGCACTTTTTATTCCAGAGGGAGTCAAACACAGGACTGAGATCTTTAGCATACTCCTCTTCATACCACACCAACAGCTCCTGTCCTGGGTTAATAGGTCGACAGCAGCGATACAGAATTTCCCCTCGATACTGAAATGCCACAAGATTCTGTTCTTCATCATTATGGGCACAATTCACATACCTTAAAGAATGAGGCAAAGTGGCAGAAAAGGTGAAAATCAGATCAAAGTTACAGACGGAGCATCAGCTAGACATCAGTGACATGGTAAAGATCAAATTCCTCCAACAATGACTAAACAAAAAAACAACAACTGGTGTGTTCCTTACCTCATCCAATTCGCATGCATTTCTCTCTTGGCATCTATGTATTGTTCACACTGTCTGCTCCTGCATATCTGTGGAAAAATTGCACTTTTTAAATTTCTTCATTAAAGCAATCGATACCTTCAAATTAAATGAAATGCAGCATATTTGTTTTTAGGCCCACTGCTTTTCTCCCTTTACATTCTTCCTCTGATCAACATAATCCGTAAGCATGGTATTAGTTTTCACTGTTATGCTGACGACACACAGTTATACATCTCAGCAAAAACAGATGAGAAAAAACAGCTTATTAAAGTTGAGCAATACGTAAAGGACATAAGAAATTGGATGCTAATTAACTTCCTTTTGCTTAATCCAGATAAGACAGAAGTTCTAGTCATAGGACCGCATACAGCTAGAAGTAAGATT
>JAQMYJ010000009.1:19773097-19802520 GCA_030014305.1 Clarias laeviceps
CAACGGCTGATGTGAGGAAAACTCTACGCAGAGTCAACCCACGTAAAGCTGCTGGACCAGACAACATCCCAGGCAGACTGCTCAGAGAATGTGCAAAACAGCTGGCAGATGTTCTCACCGGCATCTTCAACATCTCTTTGAACAGCGCCGTCATTCCCACATGCTGCAAGTCTACCCCATGCTGAAGAAATTTTCTGTGTCCTGTCTTAATGACTACCGCCCTGTTGCACCCATCATGATGAAGACCCTGCTGCCCCCCTCACTGGACCCACTGAAGTTTGCATATCATTCAAACCGTTCAACGGACAATGTCATCTCCACCACACTCCATCTGGCACTGACACATCTGGACAAGAGGGACACTTACGTCAGAATGGGGTACATAGATTTCAGTTCAGCATTCAATACAATCATCCCCCAACACCTGATCGGGAAGCTGAGCCTGTTGGGCCTGAACACCTCCCTCTGTAAGTGGATCCTGGACTTTCTGACCGAAAGACCTCAGTCAGTGCGGATCGGGAACTATACCTCCAGCACCTGGAGCCCACCAGGGCTGTGTGCTCAGTCCCCTGCTGTTCACACTGCTGACTCATGATTGTGTAGCAACACACAGCTCCAATCATATCATCAAGTTTGCTGATGACACTACCGTGGTGGGGGTCATTAGCAAGAACGACAAGTCAGTGTACAGAGAGGAAGTGCAGAGGCTAACGGACTGGTGTAAGGACAACAACCTGTCTCTGAACATCAATAAGACAAAAGAGAAGGTTGTTGACACGAAGCGATCACTCTCCGCTGAACATCGATGACTCCTCTGTGGACATAGTCAAGAGCACTAAATTCCTGGGTGTCCACCTGGAGGAGAGCCTCACGTGGTCCCTCAACACCAGCTCTCTGCACAAGAAAGCCCAACAACCTGAGAAGGCTGAGGAAGCCCAGCTTCCACCACCAATGATCACCTTCTATAGAGGGACAATCGAGAGCATCCTGAGCAGCTGCATCACTGTCTGGTTTGGGAATTGTGTCATATCGGACCGCAAGACCCTACAGCGGATAGTGAGGACAGCAGAGAAGATCATCAGGGTCTCTCTTCCTGCTATTAAAGACATCTACACCACACGCTGCATCCACAAATCCACCAGCATTGTGGCTGATCATACACACCCCTCACACACACACTTCACCCTCCTGCCATCTGGAAGAAGGTACCGAAGCATTCGAGCCACACATTCAGACTGTGTAACAGTTTTTACCCAGCAGCCATCCGTCTCCTCAACACAAAGGGACTGAACTGATAAACACACACACACACACACACACACACACACACACACAAATCACTCAGACGATCTAAATAACATCAGGACTGAACTGATAAACACACACATGCACAAACACTCTAATCTACAACCATCTCACAATTTGTTCATACCGACGTACCTGATCTTCTCTTTTTGCACTGTATTGCAATATATATTTCCTTGCTATTTTTTGCACAAAGTATTTTTAAATCATTGCTGCTACTCAGGAATGTCAAATGTTTACTGTTTCTCCTCTCACTACCTGAACTCATACCTCATTACTACAAAAAATATTGAAACATGTTACGTTGTTGTGTTTGTCACTCTGTAGCTCTTTGTTTGCACACGTGCACTTTGTTGTCTGTTGTTTATTGTTGTCTCTTTTTTGTATAGAAGTAGTTTTAGGTTAACGTAAAAAAAAATATATTTGAAAATCTGTTATTTCTGAGCTAGTCAGCTAATTAGGTCTCTTAGTTAGCTAGCTGGTTCCGGTAGAGTTGTGTTGTTAATTTATGTTGTTGCATTTATGTAGCACCTTGATCCTGGAGGAACGTTGTTTCTTTCACTGTGTACTGAACTGTATATGGTTGGAATGACAATAAAAGCCAACTTGACTTGACTTGAGCCATCTGATGTGATAGTAACAAAGCAGGCAAGTAATGGCAGCAGGATGGCGTGGGGAATGTTTTCCTGGCAAATGCAGTATATGGGCCCCTGATACTCATTAAACAATGTCTGAAATGCACGAAAGAGCTAATCAATGCTGATCTAGTTCATTAAACACTTGGATGAATAATTCCAGCAGAATAGGACACCAGGACACAAGACACAAACTGTCATTTAAGGGTTCCAAGAACATGACAAGTTTTATTGTGTTAATTGCCTGCATGGTAAAGAGTCTTTAGAAAGAAATGGAAAGCCTATAAAGGCATGTGAATAGACAGCCATTCAATGTTGCATTGAAAGCAGCCCTTTCCACATTGTATGAACTTCTACACAAAGTGTCCAGTCTTCAAGAGAATGCACGCTCTTCTGGGAACCGAACAAAACCGGTAAAGCAGTGTAGGAAGTCTGTTAGTTGTAAAAGTGGATCAAACACAAACATTAGTAAAGTGATAACGTGCCATTTGGGAATATGCGACACAATTTAATCAATACCGCAACATCATCAAATATTCTTTGTGCTCCGCTTAACCTTTCATACCTTTACTTTATACTGTACATAAAATCAATAAATACTGCATGTACAGTCATGCGTAAAAGTTAGTACCCTCTCTTTAAATTCTATGAGCTTTTGTGTAAAAACATAACAAAAATCATTAGTTGCACTGTTAGCCATCACACATCCTCAGCTTTTTTTTTTCAAAAATAAAGCAAAGCCAAAAAAAAAAAAAAAATGCAATATTAAGTTCCCCCTTATTGTTTCCACTGCATTTATTAGCTAAGTCGCAGCCAGGTGCTGCTAGTCATCAGCCCTTGATTAACTGATCATCAGCAGGTGTGCAGCCCTCTATAAAAGCAGAATTTTTGGCAGTTTGCTGGTCTGGAGCATTCAAGTATGTGTTAACACCATTCCAAGAGAGAAAGACATAAGCAATGGCCTTAGAGAAGCAATTATTGCTGCACATCAATCTGGAAAGTGTTATAAAACCATTTCCAAACTATTTGGAGTTCAACATTCTACAGTAAGAAAGATTATTCACAAGTGGAAAGAATTTAAGACAGTTGCCAGTCTTCCCAGGAATTGACGTCACAGCACATTTACCCCAAGGTCGAACCGTGCAATGCTCAGAGAAATACAAAAAAAACCCATCAAGGGCTACATCTCAGACCCTATAGGCCTCACTGAGTAATTTTAAATTCCATCACGACAAAATTAGAAGAAGACTGAACAAGTACGGTTTGTATTTAGAATTGTAGCTTGTTGTTAGCCTCTATGATTAAAAAGAACCACAAGGCATCTGGAACAATGTCCTGTGGACAGATGAGACCAAATTGGAGATTTTTGGCCTTAAAGCCCAGTTAGCAAAACTAAACAACATTTTAGCTGAAACACCTCAAACCCACAGTCGAGCACAGCAGTGGAAGTGGGCTTGTTTTGCAGCCACAGGACCTGGGCACCTTGCAGTCACTGAGTTAAACATGAACAAACGTTTCCAGAGGCAAATTTGAGGCCATCTGTCCTTTATCGAAATTGGGTAATGCAACTGGACATTTATCCAAAGTACACCAGTAAATCTACATAAGAAAAAGAAAAGAATCAAGGTTTTGGAATGGCCTCGTCAAAGTCCAACCCAATTGAAATGCTGTGGCTGGACATTAAGAAAGCTGTTTATAACCAAATACCCTGTTCAAATACTTCAATGAAATTGAAGCAATGTTGTAAAGAAGAATGGGCCAAACTCCTCCAAAATGATGTGGGGTTTACCATGATTACTTCAGGTTTTTTGCTGCTGAAGGTGGATCAACAACCTATTGAATCATAGGGGTACTTAGTATTGGCCCTTAGCCCTTTTGGCCTTCATTTTTGTTAAAAATAAAAGAATGGCGTGGTAAAAAAAGTTATATGTTGTTGTTCTTCTGAAGCAGTCAGCTACAATCAGATGATTTTTATCATGTTTTTTTCACACAAAAACACATAGCATCAAAAGAGGGGTACTAACTATTACTCAGTAATATCAGAATGCACACACAATCAAGAACATATATCAAAAATGTTTCATTTTACAAGGCCAACGTTCAAGGGAAATATCACTCACTCCTCAGACACATGTTTGAGCTATGACTTGGCGCTTGACTGGTTGACAAGTACAATGAGCAGACGCTGGTGTTGCACCAGTTCCTGTGCAAATTCCAGTGGTATCACAATGACCTACAGTGAAGTCCAAAAATCTGAGTTCACTACCAAGTGGACTGTTTTATGTCATTATTTAACAGAAACCGACAAGTCATTTTACAGAAATGACCGTTTAATACATATACGGTACTGTGTAAAAGTCTAGGCACCCTTGACTTTTGTTAAATTCAATTGTACAGAAAGCATTCAATGCTCAGACAGAAAAAGAAAAGTAAACCTAATGAATGATGCTGGGTTTAAACCTAATGAATGATGCTGGGTTTTACTGAGCCACGGAAAAGAACCGTGGCTCAGTAAAACTTAACAGCCAATTTCCTTGTACAATCTGTACCTGTGTAGACTACTAATGTATTATTATAATAATTATTAATATTAATATAAATTATTATACTTGTAAGTCAAACTCAAATATGCTTCTTTTTTGTAACAGATATATTAGTATATATATATATTAATATATTATATAAGGCTAGTCAGCAAAATTTGACCAAATGACAAGAATGTGAAGAAAGCCTTACACTGTATTTTATAGTACATCATAGATGTTCTCTTTGCACAGTCCCTTCTTAGGAAATTAGGGTCAAAGTAGAGGGTCAGTCATGAAATGGCACCCCTGGAGCAGGCAGGGTTAAGGCCATGCCCAAAGTTAATATGAAAAGAGAGGAAAAGATTTTAAACACAAGATAGTTTCCTTCAAATGAGTCGAAACACATTCAAATCAAATCCAAACCAAACATCTAATCAAATTAGTGTAGTAATTTGTGCATTGTTTACGTGCCGTCTTGCCATCCTATATTTATGATAATATTATCTAGCATTATCATCCAGTCAATATTTAAGGATCATCCATTTATTTATGCATTCATCTTCACTAACAGCTTCATCATGGTAATTGTGGATCTGGAGCCTATCCTGGGAACACTGGAAATGAGGCAGGAATATCCACCCTGGTCATTCCTGCCAATCTCTCTAAAATACCGGGCATCATGAACACACACATTCTCACAAGCATCCATGCCTTGGAGCAATTTAGCATAGCCAAACCACCTATCGGTAATTTAGAGGTTGGAGGAAAATGGAGGACACAAAGACATTTGGTATTCCACACATCTGGGGATCATTTAGGGGATCCTGGACCTGTTATGTGGCAGCAGTGCCTACTGTGCCATCATGAAGAATTACAGGTAACTGAGAAATATTTGAAAAAGTATGTTATTGGTAGTGGACTCAGGTATTTGGACCATACTGTCTACTAAATATAAAACTTCTGATTTATCCCACCTGGTCTGTATATACAAAGGCTGTATTCACTTGTCCATTGAGCAGAGTTTACATCCGTCAGTACAACAAACAGTCAACTTCAGATTGGTTAAAGTCAGAGGATAACTTGTTCCTCAATGATTATGATTGCGTTTGAGCTTTCTTTGCTGTTGATCAGGAGACAGCATCAGTTTATGCTAGAATGAAGCACTTGGTTATGCATCCTCTCCAGAATGCGGTGAATGCTAGCAAAGCTGGGTCGGTCGCCTGGGTTCGTGCTCCAACACAAACGCATCAGGTTATAAAGTTCCAATGGACACTGTTCCGGGCATAGCAGCACATGTCCATCCCTGACATAGTATATCACCTCCTCGTGTGCCATCCCATAGTACGGCTGCATACCATGCGAAAAGATCTCCCAAAGCACCACTCCATACGCCCAGACGTCTGATTCAGTGGTGTATCGGTTATAGAAGATGGACTCGGGTGGCATCCAGCGGATAGGAATGGCATCATTCTCACTTGCCTTGTAGTAGTCGGCTGCGTAGATGTTCCGCGACAGGCCAAAGTCTGCAATCTTTACCACCAGGTCCTCTCCTACAAGGCAGTTCCGTGTGGCTAAGTCACGGTGCACAAATTTGCGCTCAGACAGGTACGCCATGCCTGCCGCCACTTGCTTGGATACTGAAAGCTGATCCAGGCAGCTGAGTGGACATGGGTCAGGCTCGGAGGACTGGGAACTGGGCCACGTCAGACTTCCCTGGCTCAGAGTGCGCTGTTGGACTGGAGAATGGCGCCGCAGGTACTCGTTTAGGTCTCCATGTGCCATGTACTCAAACATCAAACACATGGGCTTCCCGACAGCACACACACCTAGAGGAAGAAGTATTCAGTAAATGAAATACAGTTCCAAAGTTAAATACTGTCACAAAAGTATCCTTGTTACACTCATGCTGTGGCTTTGGTGTATTGTTCCAACACATTTAAGATATTTTGCTTAGCAGCAGGGGTTGAAGCCAGCACCAATTTTTTTATTGTCATTTCCTTGAGGGAAGGACATGATAACAACAAAAGGTCACTTTAAACAAATAGCGCTTATGCAACTGCATGCTTAGGAAAGCATAAATGATGATAGTTGAAATGTACAAATAAATCATAGTAAGTGGGATAACTTTGCTGTAAATCAAACATAGGTAAAAACCATTCTTGCAAACTTTATTAGTCATTAGTCGAGTAACAGAGTTGCATTTTAAGGCTGGGCAACAATAAAACTTTCAAATCATCATTAATCGTTTGAGTAAAAATATTCTCAGATAATCTTAATTCTAATATTAAACCCTACATGACAGAAATGCATAAATTTGTCAGATATCGTTTATATACTCGTACACAACAAGTCAAAAGTTTGGACATGCCTTGTAATTCCATGGTCTTTAATGATTTTGATTTCTTTTTTCACTGTAAAACAATGCTGAAGGCATCCAAAATATGCAATAATCTCATTTGAAGAGTTGATATTGAGATGTGTCTGCTACTTGTATGCTCTGCAAAGCCTTTATAATGGCGTTAATCTGAGCTACTCATTTGTTAATTGGTGATCTTTGAGGTTGGTAACTCTAAATGAACTTCTCCTCTGCAGCAGAGGTAGGTTTTGGTCTTGCTTTCCTGGGAAGGTCTACATGAGAGACAGTTTCATCATGGTGCTTGATGGGTTTCGCAAATGCACTTGACAATACTGTTCTTGCAAAAACGATTTCAGAACAGCTGACCCAAAATAACTACTGATTGTTGCTTTTGTTGTTACTTAATTACCTAATGCCATAGGTAATATTTTATAGATTTGCATTCTCCAGTATTGTTCTAGAAAGAAGAAAATGTAACAAAAAGGTTTTGAAATACAAGGTTTTTGACTGGTAATGTGTACTGTATATATACAAAGTTTATTATCTTGAACCTGAGTACAATGTTTAACAAAACTAGCTGACTGGCTACCCGAAACTGGGCCTGTGGCTAACCAGAGCTAGCGATATGTTTAGCAGATATAGCAGGAGAGGATCATTGGTCAACTCTTTGCTGGGAATCTCATATGGATCCAGACCATTTACAAGTTGCATCTTCTCCAAATCCTGATCCCTGATCTTGTCACAGTAAATCCTGTTCCCTTTCTTCCATTTTCTTTCCATTTAATGTGTGCATTAGTCTCACACAAATCTCCCACAACTTCTTGTTTACTACCTTAGCTATCAAGATGGCTGACACGCCCCACAATGCAATGCATTCCAAAGGTCTATTGGTTGAGCCTGGGCTTAAACAATTAAGTTTAATCGTACAATAAAACCAAAAAGGGCAATAATTGATTTCCAACCCTGGCTAGAATTAATACTACTTAGTGCACATACCCAGTAGCCGGACAATGTTGGGGTGATCAAACTCTGCCATGAGAGCTGCCTCTCTCTGGAAGTCATTCTGCATGTCAGCTGAGGCCTCCTCTTTTAGCATCTTTACAGCCACCATGGTGAAAGCTTCATGTGGTAACAACCCAGGAGCCCTGAAGAACAACCACCACATATTACATTGTCAGAAATTGTTACAGATTTGTACTTTAGATTTAGGGTTGTGTTTACCCTGAGTTGCCATTTAGAAGGTCATGGGTTCAAATCCCAACACAAACAAACTCCTTTGTTTCGTTCAGGTTACTTGTATCTTTTGTATATCAATTGTAAGTGTTTTTTTTTTTTTGCAAATATACTGGATAATGTATAATTTCGTACAGCGTATGACATTATATTACTTCATGTACTAGTGTAAATATGTTTCCTGTCATTTATTATAAAATTGTACACTATTTTGTTGTCAATTTTGTACAGCATAAGAGTGAAAATTGAGACACAAGTTATTATCAAAATTGAGTATTTCAGCATTCATCTTGGAATTAACCAACATTTATGTTAGTGCTGCTTGGAAGAAACTGGCCTGATGAGTTAAACAAAACCTACAATTTCACTACCATCATCAGCGTGACAATTAAGGGAATATCATTTAGATGAAAGATTTTTACCCAAATTATGCTTTGGTTTTCAAACAATGAGATGAAAAAAAAATGTATTAAATTAATTTAATTACAAGTTTAAAAAATAACCCGATAGCAGCAACGCTTAATCAAAACAGATCTGTCAGGGCAGAAACAGGACTAATAGCATTGATCATTTGATGAATTTCATTAAAAGAGAAGCTTTTTCAAAACCAATTATTGTGGTTGTTGTATCAGCGCGAATAGTGTATGATTTTGCAAAACGCTATAAATGCACCTCCCAGAGTTTTGACAAAATGACTAAATCAGCTTGTAGTTGCGTTTGTGGAAAGTGCATATGCAATTTAGCATCAATAATATATTGGCTGATTAATAAAAGTATTACAAACAAGCTCTGATTATGTGTATGTGGTGAGTCACTTCAACTTTGGTGTAGATCATGAGAAAATTTAAAAACAATACAAAAAGCTCAGTTTACAGTGCATCATCAGCACTGTTATCACTTAATGATAGTTAACAACAGCAACTTATCATATAAATTCATGACTGCAATAGAAACTGCAACCACAGTCAACAGACAGTAAATGTTTCTGACTTCAGCATTGTCCAAAAGTCAGTCGACCACATTAGGTCACTCGTGGCAGCTGCTATTTTGCCCAGCCAATAGTTTCACTTTACTGATCATGTAACAGAAAGACGTTGTGTGATTCGCTCTTGATGTGTCATATATCGCTATAATACAGTACCTGTATGTGCTTGTTCACCGATGCACGTTCAAAGCTTTTAAAAGAATATATAATGTTTTTAATATGTGACTTTAGGAGCTGGAGGAAAATGATTTGACAGATTAAATGAAAATCGAAAAATGGCCTTTATCGTGTTTTGAAATACATTATTTGATAATTAGACAGAATGTGCTGTGGATGAAAAGGCGACTTAATCAGCTTTAACATCTGGAGTAGAATTGTAAAGCTAGTAGTGGATAGTGCATGTTTTTGCCGAACAAACTGTAATACTACATAGACGAGTAGTCATGAAAAGGGATGTTGAACCCATAACCTCCTTCTCACTGATAAGAGTCTTTATCCTAACAAAGCTGAATTATACTGTCAGCCAAAGTACCTGAGCTATTGCACCATTTTCAGTCCAAAACATTTAGCTTAGACTACAGTACTCCAGACCTTCACTGAAGGTTAGCATACACAATCTGCACTGCGATGCTAAACACAGCTTCAGCTCCACGATAAACAACAGGCACGCTTTGTCTCATAGTTTGACAGTGCGCTCTACCTAAACCAGTTACATGCAATCATATCCAGACTTCCACCATCATGGAAAAGAACACAAGTTCGGTTTTAAATCAGACTAAAAGAGAAGCACGGAAGCTCTTTTTCTCTACTGCTGGGTCATAATGGCAGCTATTCAGGCGCGGACTCCGCATGCCATTAAAAGTGCACTTCCTGTGAGCCAGTCTCGCAAATGTTCCTGGAGAAGGTAAATACTAGCAGAGTCGCTATAAATAGAGCCCTAAGCAGTGCCTACTGGCACGATAAAGTCTGCAGGGAAGTTTCACATCAGTGCCCATATGATGCCTGATGATAGCCTCATCGCTGTATCTATTTCAGGAGTGAGCTGTGTGAGTTTGACACCCCACACTGCTGTTCCCAGGAGTCTACACCAACTCGACGCATGCCTTCCTATTGCAGGAGGGTTACATGGCCGCGGATTATGCAAACAGCAGTTGATGTACTGCGTGTGTGTGTGTGTCATGTCCACACAAGACGACTTTTGACATGAAAGATTATTTATCATGCTGGATTTGTACAAGGCAGATGGTTGGAAAGTAAAATTTTGGATTAAAAAAAAAATTATAATTTAATAATTTTGTTTTATTTCATATATCCTATGTCCTTTTTTTTGGTGCAGTGGTTTCTTAAAGTGTATGTATCCTTTACTATTAATATTATCATATGGAAATTCATTCAAATATTCAATAAAGTATTCCACACTTTAAATTCTAGGTTTCTACAGTAATTTAAGCTGTTAGTTATTCTTTAAAAAAAATAATAATAATAATCACAATAGAGAAATGAAACATATTTCTTCATATGTGGGTCAGCAGACATATATATATATATAATATTTTTATTTTTTTTTGATTGTTTGTTTGTACCCCTTAGGCACGGTTTGGCACAGCCTTCCTTCTCACCTTGCCTGAAACACCCGTCCGAAGGCCCCTTCTCCGATGTCGCGCACGTATTCAATGTTGTTACGCGGATACTCGAGCATCAGTAGCTTGGAGTTGAGCAGCAGAGGAAGGCGCTGGTACATGGGGTTCGGGTGCAGCCTGTCTAACAGCAACTCAGAAGGGAGGGTGGTGAGAGTCGGCACCTCCATGGCCCTGCTGAGAACGTGCAACAGGAGAAATTCTCTTCATATGGAGAGAAATACTTCCATCTTTTTCAAAAATTGTAACAGGACCATGGATACGAGACAGTCACTAAACAAGAACAACAATAATGATGATGATTTATTATTATTGTTGTTCGAGATTATATTTGAAGTATTTTGAATACATGTCCCATTAAAAAAAAAAAAAACAGTGTTACAGAAGGCAAAAAACAAAAATCACAGATTGGCTTGTAAATAATGAATGAATGTGTTTTAAATGTATTTTATGTCTTTTTAAATGTTATTACATGTACACGTGTGAGACTGTGGCACATAAGCGTACTGTAAGTGCTGAATCTAACAATTGGTATGAAATGTGAGATGTTCGCACACCTTTTTCGACGCTTCCACCTTTTTCGTCTCTTCAGACACATGAGCAGAATGATGGTGAAGAAGGCTACACCTGCAAATCCAGCCATGATGACTATGATGACGCTCATGTAGTAGCCGGTGGACACCACAGGCATGGTGTTTGAAGGGGCCAGTTTTGGAGCCGGCAGAACTCTCACACTGGTAACTTCTGAGAAATGATAAGAAAAAAAATCTTGATAATGATTTGTGATTATAATGACATATTTAATCATACAATAGAAATAAAGTAAAAATTTATAAGAGTTTGATCTTAACCTATTTGTCATGTCTTGTAGCTGGATGACTATATTGCATGTTTATGTATATTTATTTTTATATTTACATATTATTATAATTTTTTTTTTATTTAAATGATGCGCTATTTGGGCCATTTCCTGGCACACTCTCCCTAAACTACCATGCACATCTCACATCCTGTACAGGGTCATGGGAGGCCTACAGCCTTATACCAAGGGACTTGGGGCACAGGGTGGGACACACCTTGGACAGGATGCCAGTCTATTTCCGGGCACACACCCACTCATACTCTACAGGCAGTTTGTATATGTGACACAGCTTAATCTGCATGTCGTGATTATTGGAGGTAACTGGAGTACCCGAAGGAAACCCGCCAATCACAAAGAGGACATGCAAACTCCACACACACAGATGCGAGGCGGAATTCGAACCCTCCGCCCAGATCATAGTGCTAACCACTAATCCACCGTGCCACCCATGTGCATCCCTTATATGTAAAACAATGCAGCTTATAGTTGGTCTTGTCCAAAAATGTTTCAAGTTTTAAAATAGTTTCAACAGCATTTTTATCCCATCTTGAATCAGAGATGTTATATGTTTATACAGCTCATGATGATTGAATAAAAAAGACTTGAGAATGGCTGTTAAGTAGTAAATAAAGAGCACTTGACCTCATCCTTTACCGTGGATATGTTGGATTTAGGATTACATGACAATGTAAGGGGACAATGGACACTGTTTTTCCTAATATGTGCAAAAACGTGTTTATAAAATAATTTTGTCCATGAATGAACGTGTCCAGAAGAAATTAATAAGTGAAATATTTTTCATAACTGTATCCAGTGCTGAGGCCTATGATGTAGAATACGTGCCATTTGTATTTATGTTTACATGCATATGTGTTTATATTATGCCATATATGCCATGCTACCTTCTACACATTTGGGCACAAGGCAATACTCCCAGCGTATACTGGGGTTGGTGGAGTAGCACCACGGCCGGTCGCTCTCCCCTCCAGGATTGCGGCAGTAGTTCTCAGCATTTTTCAGCTCTGGGATGACGTCCACGGAGAGCTTGTGAGGATGAGGATCCTTAAAGGAAGAATAAATGTCATAAAGGTTGTACTGTAACCCCATAAGTAAAATTATGTTTAAAAATTAAGTTTGTTTTTATATGGTTAATGCTGGAATTCACAAGGATGTATTTATGATTCATAGTTGAATGGGGTTAAATAAACTTTGTGCATGCTTCCAAGTAACTGGATGAGTTACAGTAAGACAACCAGAAAACAGTAGGATGTAATTAAATGTGGGGAAATTTCTGCCACTTCCTCACCTCATCAACCATACTTTCCACACTTCTTTTTATAAATATAGATAAATAAGCTATGAACACTTCAAACCGTGGAGAAAAAGGAACTTCTTCTGGGAATGTGTGCACGAATACCAAGGTGCTTTCCAACAGGTCAAGGTGAATATCAAATTAAATGAGTTCTCTAATGCAAAGAACTGAAACACAGTTGTTGTTTTTTTTCAGTCTACTGAACCGTGTAGCTCACGGTAGTGTCTCGGTACAAGCTTATGCTTCTGAAGGTATGTTAAGACAAATTAATTTCAATTATAATTCATTAAGCATAAATAATACCAATAGTTTATTTGTATTAAAATCAAAGCAGAATGTATTAAGTAACTCATTCAGGGCAGCTGGTGGCTTAGTGGTTACCACTGTCCCGGGTTTGATTCCCACCTCATGGAGGTTGCATGTTCTCCCTGTGCTTGATGGGTTTCCTCAGGGTACTCTGGTTTCCTCCCACAGTCCAAAGACATGCAGATTCGGCTAATTAGCGTTCCAAAAGTGATGGATTGGCACCCCGTCTAGGGAGACTTACAGTAGGGCACGAGGCAGGGTACATCCTGGATGGGGTGCCAATACATCGCAGGGCACACACACATGCTCATTTACATGCTACTGGAAATTTGGGAACTCAAGTAGCCTAATCTCATGATGGGTCTCAAGATGGGAACCCTGGAGGTGCAAGGTGATAGTGCTAACCACTGAACCACAGTGTCACCCAGAAGGTGTTCACATATCGGAATTACCAGTTATTATTTGCTGCACTTGTTTTGACTGTGGATAGCATTAGCTCATAGCTAGTGGTCTCTGCTAGTAAACTAGCAAGATCTATGATCTATTGATCATAGATATATATAATAAAATGCTACGTTTTTATACTAAAAACTAGATATATCCCCCAGTCGAGGGCCCTTGTAGATATAGAAAGACAAACTTGTGTGTGTGTGTTTGCATGTTGAATAGCTTTGCTCATGCCTCTGTCCCTAATGACCCTGAATGAGCTCAGACAGTTATGATAACGGTTATCTCGCATCCCAGTTCCCTGACAGACTTAATTAAAGTAAGAAGGAATAAATAATTACCTGCTGGTCCCATCGCTGGCAAGGAACACCAGATGCTGTGACATTGTGATTGCCTTGATAAAACCTTCCGCTACCATCATAGCACGTTGCTGTTTGAGGGGAAAAAAAAGAAAAAAAAAAAGAGCAAAAACGCTGGAAATCTGCATATTCATACTTTAAGTTTAGTACTCTACTGAAGAATGTTAAATATTTTATTTAGATTCACACAAACTTTATAGCCAATAGAATAGGAGAAAGTGACTACAGATTTAAAGCGAAAAAAGATGTAGACACCTGTCAATCCTGCCCTTAGGTGTTTCTTGTAGGATTACAATTTCCCTACAGTGGAAGTGAGAGGACCATTTACATTTACAGCTTTTGACAGACTTTCTTATTCATTTTATCCTATTATACATGTGAGAAGGTGAGGGTCAAGGGCCTTGATCAAGGGCCCAACAGTGGCAGCTTGGTGATACTGGGGTTTCCGACTTGGGACCTGCTGGATCAATAGTCCAACACTTTAACCACTGAGCTTCCGCTGTCTACAAATTTGTTAACCCAAACCATTTCCAACATGACAATCCCCCTGTGCACAAAGTGAGCTTTGTAAAGACTTTTGCTAAAAGAACTTAAGTGTCCTACATAAACTCCTGGCCTTAACCCAACTGGTCATTTCTGAGATGACCTGGAATACTGATTACATAATTTCACTAATGCTCTTGGGGCTGAATGGAGACAGATCCCCATAGCTCCAACATCTAGTGGAAATCCTTGGCACAAGAGTGTAGGTTATTATAATAGCATATTGACTAAATCTGCTTTGGAATAGGATATTTACAAATGGGAGTAACGGCCAGGTGTCTACAAACTTTTTGCCTTATCAAGTATCAAACACGAATACCACACATACTTGTGATTTGGTCTTTCTTCATCTCTGTAAGGGAAAGAAAAAAAGCACTCATGGAATGTACTGTAATATGATTTCTTTTTTTTCACATATCAGTTATATTCTTAGTACTGTACTGTATGCTGCTTCACACTGAGCGGCTGCACATGAGAGGCAACGGGCTGAATCTATTATTTGGTCACTGTTCAGCTTCGCAATGTACATCATAATTTCTATTATTTTGGCCAATGTGCAGATGAAAAAAAGATTTTAAAAAGTTACTTACCTACATATGCTACAGCGGTGCATGTTGCAGGATCTGCCTGCAGGCTGGGCAGAGTCTCACAGTCTGGTAAAGTGAGGCTCAGGCTTGGAGAAACGACTCCTCTGTGATTCCTCTCCTCCATCAAGTGCCATTCCTTATAACAATAGAGCTCCTTCACAGCCAGACAGTGCTCCCTATGAGGCAGTTAAATTATGACATTCATACTTCATAAGAGAAATGTAAGACAGAAAAAAAAGGGCATTAATATTTCCTAAATGAGAAGGCAAATTAGTGAAGGAGAAAATGGCATCATTGTCTCGATTAGTGACTGTAAGAGAAGATAACAGTGAAACAGATGTTTTAGTAATAAAATGTGGCAAGACTTTATATTAGGGCTTCATGACACCTACATTGCTCACTGGTTAATACGAGTGTCACTTCGGTTTTGGAGTACCAATGTGCAATGTCATCTGCTTACAATTTATGGATTACTATGAATCATTCCTTACACCATTCAGCCATGACATCAACACCAGGAGAAATGAACAACCAACCGATCTTTCAGCTGCTTCCATCGAGAGGTCGCCACAGCAGACCATCAATCCGCACAACAACTTAGAACAGGTTTTATGCCGGATACCCCTTCTGCCACAACTATATGCATTGGCTGGGTAGTATGGGGTGTGGCAACCCACCGACAGCAGGGGTTGACCCTTGGACCCTCAGATCCCCAAACCAACAACTTAGATCCTTAGCTACCTTGAGCTACCACTCCCCTCCAACTATAACTAGCAATCTGGTGACAGGATCTTGGGCACCCAAGGCTGTGCAGAAAAGCCAATGCAGCACAAGTTGCTGAAAAAGTCAAAGCTGGTCACCATAGAAAGGCACCAGAACACCGCACACAGGGCCCAGTAGGCAACTACAGCCCAAGGCTGCTGACCCAGTTGCCAAACTCCCCAGATCTGATCAAGCATCCATGGGAAAAAAAAGTCTGATCCATGGAGGACCCACCCTACAACCCACAGCAGCCAAGTGATTCCCTATCAACATCCTGGCCTCACCACAGCACACCTCAATATACTGTAGGTCTTGCCCTAAAGTGCCAGCGCTACCTGAGTGGCACAAGTGGTTTTATTGTAATGGTTTTAATGTTATGGCTGATCATTTATGGTAAACAAGATTACATACTAAACTGGTTGTACAATAAGTCATTGTGTAATGGTTGGTCTTTGGGTTATGTTTTATGAACATTTTATAGATATATATAGTAAAATAAAATTTGAACAAGCAAAATGTGTAACAAAAATAAGTTTGTGCACCCCACAGGAAAGTGTAGATTATATACGTACAGTATCAGTGTTTGCTCAAAAAATGTAGTAAATACAAAATTATATTTAACGCTCTATTGTTTTGGTAAAGACAGTTGATAATAGTTTTAGAGTCCTGCCTCTGTCTTTTCCAATTTTGTTTGATTTTGATATTTGATTGCAACTTTTCAAAATATGTTGTTTATAAAAACTGTCTATTAGTGCATAAATATGCAGAAAATGTACAGAATATACCCCCTCACACTTGAATATCAACTGCTTATTGACGTTGTTTGTTATTCACTGAGAATAATTGGTTGATTATGACTGGCTGTGGGTTTAGGTGACCATATCTTTGATGGAGCATAACTTCTCAATCCTGGAGGGACAGACTGTGGGCGAAAGTGTGTCAAGGGAGTTCAAATCCGTTCTGCGACTGCCTTGTAATTTTCACAGATTTGCTGAAACCCGTTGCAAAAAGCAGTATTACAAATCTAAATGATTCGGTTGTGTACCTGCAGACAGGTTTCGGTGCTGGACCGAGGCCTGATGGGCTGCAGTCCTGGAAGGCAGCATGGCAGAGCAGTGAGCGAGCTGCAGGCTGGCACAGCGGGCTTGTTCCCTCCAGCTCAGCCCAGCCTGCATGCGCCAGGAACTCCTGAGCTTGCTCTGGATCCGGCAGAGAAGAGTTAAAGAAGACGAGTGCGGAGCGTCTCAACAGCCCACGACAAACTTCACCCCGGTACATACTGCAGTAACCAGCACTGCCTTTGTACAGCCTGAGGAAAGAGAAGGATATGATGAAGGATAGTATGGTGAGCAATATAGCAAAGAATGTTAATAAAAAAGTGGGGAAAAAAGTTAGTTGAGTTTAGTGTCCTCAGAGCACCTTTTTGGTTTTATGTCTTTTTCCAGTGTGACTATATTTCCTATAACAGCATGTCATTTATTCCTTTTAAAGCACAGCAATTAGCCCACCCTAACTAAGCATTAAAGAATGAAATAGCATACAGTATATTTTATCCATTTAATGTGGCTTGAACTTCTTGAGGAAAGGTGGAACAAACAAGTAATTCTTCCTGTACTTTTATTATAGCAGCTATAAAGTCATTCTTTCTTCAGGCATGTTTTTCTTTCTCTTTATGATTTTACAAAAAAAACACAAAGTTACACAGTAACTGACTGTTACACAGCACTGACACTGGAGACTCCTTTCATAAATGACACATATACAAACAATACTAATAATAAGACTTTGCAATTAATGTGGACCGTCTCCCAATGAGTATACATCGTTACATATATAAATTTATATATAAGTTTTAATAGAAATCTGTGATTTGAATTAGAGATCAGATTTGAATCAGATTTAGAAATAAATAAAAAAAATCGACAATTGTTTCTGCTCCTATTATTTATTCTTATGTTTTTTTTCTTCTGTATAACTAAATAAATTTCCCATAGTCCTAATTCTACAAAATAATTCTAAAGAACCTTTACTTTCTTGAGAATGGAAATACTCAAGTAAAACATTTAACACACTTAAACAATGAACAAAGCATGATTATTTTATCCAGTATCACATTCAAAAACAAAACCCAAGGCGCATATGGCTATTCGACTTAATTTAACTTCGCTCTAATTATACCCAGATGTCAAATCTGTCCCATGTAGTGTTAAAACTGACGGAACATTTACTTTGGTTCACATTTAATCCAGAACATGTGGAACGCAATACATTACAGACTGCTTATGTACAATATACTTTATGTACATAGACGCTTATTCAGCCCATGTGCTCCATTTTTCCAGAAGCAAAGCATCTACTTAGATGAAATCCATTATCCAGCTGTCAGGCTTCATTAAAAGGAAACTCGATGCACGCTGCATGGTTTTTCCATTCATTCTTTCTGCACAGGATGGAATTTATTGCTTCCTTATCAGGACCATAGATCAGAATTATAACCAGATCCAACACCAACTCCTCTGGATTAGATGAGAAGCCAACGAAAGCTTTGGAATGACTAAAACCTCCTGAGGACGAATAATTATTCACTCTAGAAAGTATACAGAGTCGAATCCCAGCGTCAATTTTTTTCCAATGCTGAATGAATTACATGCAAAGTTTAATGTTTCAGATAGAGAGGTAACTCAACCCAAGCACAGCACAGGCCATAAATTTCCAGTTAATGCATCTGCTATGTTTTTACTGTGTAAAGATGCTTACCTCCATTCTATGGAAAAATCACAGGATCCAGAAACCAGCATCAGGCCAAAGCCGAAGCAAAAAAAGAAAAAGAAAAAGTTAAGCAGTTTCTTGGCCATGATAAAGAATAATGCAGCCACTCTGTAATACAGACCATGCTTGTGATATGCTTGGCCCAGAAAATGTGTGTGAATATGTGTGTGTGGTCTGGAGGAAAGAGCAGGTGTGAACTTTGACAAGTTGGATGGGATAATGGGGGTGTTGAAAGAAGAACCTTCTGCGTTTTATGCTGCATCAAAAGGGCAGCATGGTCAACTCCGAAAAAAGGAGAAGAAAAAAAAAAGAAAAGCAAATTGATTTTTCTTGTTTTCTGTGTTAAAGCAAAGCGATTCTGTTCACATCACAAACACAACATCATAAATCTCTGTAATCCCTGGCAGTTTAACAGATTGCAGTTTTTTTTGGATAATACTGTCTTCACAGCAAGTTAACATCAAGAATATATCTGGGATGAGGGATTCACCTCCTGGGATGCCAGAGTCTTCAAAGAACAGCTATGCTAACAAACAAGGCCTGACTGAAATAACACCCCTTGGTAAATAAACACACACACACACACACACGCGCGCGCGCACACACACACACTAGCTTAAATACAGCTGATGGTCACCAAAAATGGAGATTTCAGCAAAGTAGGAAACTAGCTAGAAACATAATAAGAAACTATAAATTCTTAATTCCACACTATCCATATAAATGAAAGTACATTGGTCACAACTTGCTCTTTCAGTAATATCTTCGCTTCATACATTGGAGGACCTGAAACCAGTCTCAGAAAAAAAAATCTGTATGTCTGTATGTCTGTCCAGCCAGATTATGTCACAGCATCAAGCAAAGCTCTCTGGACGGAATTTATTGAAACTTTTGCAGTACATAGATATCTGCCTGAAGTTTAACCTGCACCATAAGTGAAATAAAAATGTTGAGTAAAAGCGATGTTATGAACAGTTATGTGCCGGATTTAATAATTTTACTTTAAAAAAAAGGTGCTAATAAGCTACTTGCTCAATGTGAACAAACACCTGGACCAATAGAAATTAATTAGAAAATCTAATACTTTTACTGGGATTAGATAATATTTTCACCGCTGAAATAACAGCGCTAAAGTGGTATAAGTGAATATAAGTGCGCTGGAGTCATTTTAAGACAAAACGTAATCTTTATCTACTTTTTCTTTTTCTCATCTGTGATTACGTTTAATTACATTTAGCATAACCAAGGTCTAAACATCAACTTTTCTACATCCTCTCTTTCTCATTGATTGTAATAAGATGAAATGACAGTAGATTCAAAATCTTGCCGCAAACTATGTACAATTTGTACAATTTCCTAATATTTAGCCACCAATCCAGTGGAAACCAATACCATATTATGTTGTCACACCAAACCAAATGAGAATTTAAAAAATTAAGTGGTTTATCTTTATTGTAGGCAGACATGTACGTGGGCTTCAACCTGAAATAATAATAATAATAATAATAATAATAATAATAATAATCATTTACATTAAAGCTGATCAGCTTATTTTAAGCTTTAAACTTTTAACTATTTCTACAAACAGTCAACAATGGGTACTTATACTAAGTAAAACTAAACTGAATAAGAGCATGAATATCAGCAGACCTACTGTGCCTGTCCTTCAGTAATAACTCAGAAAGCGCACACCAAGTGACTATCCTTTTTCAAAAAAAAAAAAAAATCTAACTCAGATAGAAATACCAAAAAGCACACTATTATGATTTGAGACTTGAGACTGGAACGTTCCTGCATGTCTGTGTTGATTGTAAGAGCTGTGTTTGGAATAAGCCCACCTGAGACAGTGATCTTGGCTGTAGCTTTGACAGTATTAGCTCCTCCACTGTGATGATTGGTGGCCTGGCATGTGTAAAGAGCCGGTTTATTAACCACCACATGCAGGACGGAGACGATTACCTCTCCAACCAGTGTCTCCTCCACTGATGCTCCTGTGATCTAAAAAAAAAAAAAAAAAGAGGGGGGCAGATTTGATCAATTAAATAATGACACCAGTATTAACTAGTGGTTGTTCTATCCATGACCAAAATATCTTATTTAAATGAACTAAATGGAATTTACTTCGGGATGAAGTATCTATCTACTGTATCTATCTATCTATCTATCTATCTATCTATCTATTGAACAAATAGTCGGTTTAAATGTTGAATTAAAAAAAAAAAGTGTTGCCACTGAGGTGACATGGTTATTTTTTAATAAGGTCATACAGTATAATGAATTCTATATTACTAACACACATGGCCTAAAGTTTGTTCACACTTCATATGTGTACTTGTTGAACATTCCTTTCCAGATGTTGTCCCTCATTTGCTGTTATAATGACCTCCACTTTTATGGAAAGGTTTTCCACCAGGTCTTGAAGCATGACTATGGGAATATAGATTCCATACACTCCATTCATTTGCAAGAACATTTCAGGCAGTAAAGTCAGGTGATGAGGCCTGAGGCTAATCGACATTCCAGTTCATCCCAAAGGTGTCCAGTGGGTTGGGTTCGTGGTTTTGTGCAGGCCATTCAAGTTCTTCCATTCCAATGTTCGTCAACCATGACTTCATGGGACTTACTTTGTGCACATGGGGCAGAGTCAAGCTGGGACAGGTTTGGGATTCTTAGTTTCAGTGAAGGGAAAAAGTAATGCTAAAGAGTGAAAGAAATTGTATATAACTGTGGCAGCAATCTGGGGAAGATTCAGATGGTTTGATAGTCAATGGTCCACAAACGTTTTGTACTATTCACGTATATGACTGTATTCCGGGGACTCCGGGACACGAGGCGCAGTACACCCTGGATGGGTCCCAATCCATCGCAGAAAACAATCACTCACACCCATACGGCGCAATTAATATCACACGTGCACTGGAGTCACTGTTGCTTAAACATTATTATACCATTAGCCCATATAGCCCATATATAGTATATAAAGCAAAGCACATATAGCGTCTTCACATCCACTGAACAAAGCCTAAAACTTGCATTATTAATCTTACATTAATTACTTCACGGGCTCAGTCATTTGGCCAATTCAATGCTGTGAATGCAGCATGTGTGAGAGTTTCGAGTTTTAATCATACTTCTATATTTGAGCCTTGCTCATCACAGAGCTGCTTTTAGAAGCACTTTATCCAGCCATGGGAAATTAATGATTTGCCATGTCCACTCGAGGTAATTTTAAACACTCAACCTATAATACCACATGCATTCTGTAGATACTTTAAAGGGCAAAGGACTCAGACAGTGCCTTTGTCTACTACGGAGTATAAGGTAAAAAGTATTATGAACATCATTATTGTACTATTTTTAACATTTAATACAAATTATAAATACATATACTATCAAATTATTGCATGTCTAAATTTCCTAGTCAAGAAAGCCTAAAATCAGTGGAGGGCCAGCTGAAAAAGCAAACCAGGGTAAAGCACTTGTTGCTGTAGTCATAAAATCTGGCCCATTATGAGATCTTAATACACAGATCAAGGCTCAGATTATACACCTGGCTTTGATGAGTGTATTCGTCAATTGAAAATTTCTGTTCTATTTTACTGTGGGAAAGGAAGGCAGATAAAAATGATGAGAACTCCAGTCGTAAATAAAGGAAGGACGAGGTCATGTTTGGTAACGTAAAACTGCACGGGGCAACGGTGCCAAGAGAGCACGCTGACATTAAACCTCTGACTATATACCCCCCATCTTTGAGCAAGCCTTCTGCACAGCTCCTTATTAAGAGCTAAAAAGTCATTTACAATGTAAGAGTTCAATGGGGGAAGCGTAAATCACGTCAACACATTCTCGATTAATGTCATCTTGAGATAGCTACAAAGAATACAAAAGAAAAAATACAAACAACTTCGACATCGATCCTCTCCAAGACCAAGGTACTCTTAATCTTATTGCCTTTGAGAAAATCCTGTGGAACGTGAAATATAAATAGACTAAGACTGAATCAGGAATCCAGGGTACAAATGGGAATGTCAACAGTATTAGCTCATATCCTGTGAACACTGGAGCCATTGGGAAACATTGGAAGGTTGGAAACCATTCAGGACATGACTATTCCCTTTATAATGTTTGACACAAGTACATTTTAATTAAACAAAACCTATTCATGTTTAGTTAAGGTTACTTCAAGTTTACGGCAGCTGATAATACACCAATCCACACAAAAGCCACGCACAGGCTACAGATTACATTTCCATTTTGAATGCTTTGTTAAAGGCTAAAAACAAAAATACATTAATGTGTGCAATAAATTTAATGCATAGATTATTCAAAATAATAAATCTGTGTATCATATGGTCTGTGCAAAATGGACAGTCATTGGTGAGCACATGAGTGCCAGCAGCTACATGTTATTTTGGTATAGAAGTGTTTACTGTTAGTAAGAAGTGCGTAATCGTGGGTATCTCGCTGTGGGTAGATTTTATGCTGACATGTTTTATGTGTGTTTGTGTTTACTCTCATGCAAAACCTTGGCTGGTCCCTATTCAGTTTTTTCCTCGTTTTTCTCATTAACCACAGTATACTTACCTACTGTAAGGGCGAGCATGTACTGTAGGATCCTGCATGACCAAACCAAAAAAAATCAAAAAATTCACAGGAGTAAAGGACAAATCCTTTTTTTATTTTTATGCAGGTGGGAGATTGTGGTCAGATATGAAGCCCTTGGGACAAAGAAAGCCCATGATGATTACCGCTGTTGATTATAGTGTTTACTGCATCTGGTGTAAACTGGAATTCATTCATTCATTCTTTAGGAACTGCTTTATCCTGTTCATTGTCACTGAGGTTTAAATAACATAGTTGTTTACATGTTTGGACATACTGTAAGTTCCGTGGAAATATTGTGTGTGTGTGTGTGTGTGTGGGTGTGAAAACAAAAATAATTTTACAGTAGATGCAAATGCTCAGAATTCCTTCAGGAGTTCTGTGCATCCCTCTTTGCTTAACCATATAAGTAATATGAATGAGTGTGATATTTATATTTACATTAAGGCATTAAGCAGGGGCTCTTATCCAGAGGGACTTAAAAAAGTGCTTTGAAGTTTCCGTCATTGGATAGATACTTACACTGGGTTACTACTGTATGTTACTAACTACTGTAAGTACTATCAGTGCCTGGGAGGTATGGGAGGGTTCACCCAAATATTAAAGAAACACTTGGTGCCAGAACAGAAAACAGTCTACATGCATGTCTTCCTCGATCTCTAAGAGATGGTGGGACCAGTCGAGCAGTGCTGGAGCATTGGAGGGAACGTGGTGCGGTGTGGTATGTGATTAGAGCTGAGATATAAGTGGTTGCTGGGCTGTTTTTAGCTTTGTAGTCAAGCATGAAATATGAACGTGGTAGCTTGATATGACAACTGACTTTATCTAGTTTAAAGTAAGAAGTATTTGAGCAGTTAGCATCACCATATTTTGAGGCTTAGTCCAAATCTTGGACACTTTTCCTCTTCCTCTTTTCTTCTCCTCTACTTTTGTTCATCTTTTGAGCTCTGAGCTTAATACACCAAACACAAATTTCCCAAAAGCATAATCTGGTTCAAATCCAATTATATTTCAGAAAGTGATCTTCATTCCAAAAGCACAACCCGCTCTCCAATCTTTTTCCACTAATGAAAAACCCCACACATGATCATGTTCTGGTCTAATATATTTTATTCTCAAAGGCCTCGCTGATGATCTTTGTTTTTATCAGCCGTCCCATTTTTTATCAGTGATCTCACAATAGTGTCTTTAAGTCATTAATGTAGCTGGAATGGTGTTAATTCCTATATTGACTGGAGAATGCAAGACCCGCAACGCCTCCTGTTAGCCTGAATGTGGACATTTCTGTAGGGAAATAAAAGTCAGGCAAAGCCTTGTTCAAAGCCCTGGTCAAATGGCTGCAATTAAATCACAATTAGTTTGTCCTCCAGAGCTCGAACAGAGATGATGAAGCCAAATGGGTTCAGAAGGGAAAAAAATGATGATAATGATAATAAAAATGATAATATGAGGAAGGAAAGGGAAGACTGTTGACCGATACAGTACTGACTAATATAATGAAAAGTGAGCTTACTGTATTTCCATTTTCCAGCCAAGTGATAGAAGGAACAGGGTTTCCAGTTGCATTGCACTCCATGGCCACTTCACTTCCAATCTGCACTTTCCTCTCTTTGGGAATTTTAAGTATTTTAGCAGGAGCTGAGAAAATACACAGACAACATGAAAAATGTGGGGGGGGGGGGGGGGGATTGGGTGATGAGACGTAAGACACTACTACTGTATATGGTTCACAAATAAGTACATCGTAATTCTTGAATAATAATAATAATAATAATAATAGTAATAATAATAATGAATAAATGGATGCACTATTTCTTATCAAATAATGCATTATGTTTCGTTAACAGCCTCTAAATTAACATATGACTATTCAGTAGTAATAATAATAATAATAATAATAATATTTAAGTGTTCACTTCTTGTTAAATCTTTCTCCTAATTTAGATTTTGATTAATAACATTAAACAAAAAAATCCACTCTGAATGACTTTTATTTTATGAGTAAATTCTCAGGTAACTTTTTAGATTTTAAACATTGTTTTACCTTGTACTACAATGGTGACTGGTTTTGAATATGCAATCCCAAAACTGTTCCTGGCCACACATCGGTATTGTCCTGCATCCTCTTTCCTGATATTGTGAATTTTTAATGCACCGAATTCCAAAATTGATATTCGGCTATCAACCTGAAAGGCAGTCCAAAGACAATGAACTTTTATTTCATAAACACAGTAGGCATAATTTACAAGAGGTGAGTTATAATCTCACAATAATCAAAACTGGTCAGTTCAAACCCTAAATACCATATCATATAATGATAAATTAAAATGAATAATTCTTACCAAAACACAATAAAGTCTCAACACAAACACATACCTTTATCAAATCATCACCTTTAAGCCACGAAATTTCAGGCTTGGGATATCCTAATGTTCCACATGGCAGCACTGCCTTGGACTCCAGTAGTAATGTCACGTTTGTTGGATGTCTCTTAATCTGGGGTTCTGAAAAGCAACAGTCATTTATTTCTTTTATTTCTTTTATTTATTTCTTTTGTTTGGATGAAAGTTATTTCAATTGGGTTGTAATTTTTCAGGAATATTCCATCCTACTAACAGGAAGGTTGTGAGTCCAGCTCTATATTAGGATCATACTTTATATCAAAAATAATAGCTGGGTGTTCCCAAAGTTGCAGCACCATTTAGCCCTTGCAGCATCAGTCTACAAACTCCTACAAAGCAATGAACTAATATTTTACAATTTGACATTTTTAGAATAGAATAACCAAATGCATGAACTGTGGTTAACTATCTTACATAATAGGGTCACAAGAACTTTAGGGACATTCTGTAGATTTACTTAAAATCTATATTTAATCTAAATAATTAAAATTGAGAATTTGCTTTCATTTAGGTAACATTCAGATTAACCTCTTCATTTAATACCACAATATGATAAAAAATAAGCAATATAATTTTCTTCCAATGGACTTTGGATAATTTGAAATTTGGATAATGCAACTTCCTGCTTCCTGTGACTGATTATAATTATTTATATATAAATAATCATATGTGCTGTAACATGGTTATATCGAGCATTATGACTGTGGTTTTGTAGATCCCCAAAGTCCTGGGGTTACGACGCCATCATAATTTTTGTCACTAAACTTCACCTAGGCGTAACACTAACCAAAATCCCTACAAATTAGACCTAATAGCTACTTGGTTGCAGCATGATAGAGTTAAACATTCTACCAATTTTTTTTGATGTTGCAATCCCAAAACTGTTCCTGGCCACACATCGGTATTGTCCTGCATTATATTTAAGTGTTAACTTAACAAATACAATTACACATACATGTAATTTTAATACTTATTATCAAATTTTCTAATTATAACATTACAATTATAATGTATTTTGTGTATTTATATGAACAGTTACAAGCTTAGGAGAAAAGCAAGAAACTGTATCTTGTAAATTTCAACCAAATGGAAACCTCAGAAGAAAAAATTGTTCAAAACTACCATGAGCTAAATGTGGCATCTTACCCCTCCTGACGTGGCATCTTCCCATAAACTATTGGGGATGATGCCTGTATTGTTATGTTCCCTTTACTGACTGCAACTCACATTTGTTACACATTTAGCTGAATGACATTATGTAGATATATAAATAGATGCCTAGGCTTGCGTTATGTGTATTGCTTTTGGAATATGATTTTCTTTTGAGTTTTTGTCTCTTGACAATTTTTATTTATTTATTTGTTTGTTTGCTTAGCTGTGACATATTTACTCAAATTTCCATATAGATACAAGTGTGTTTGTGTGTGGGTGTGTGTGCGTGTACAGATACTGTATATGATCATTCAAAAACGAGATGTTAGAGAAATTTACACAGTAAGGTATTGTAAATACTTAATAATTTAAGGTTTAATGTAGTTCTAGTGGGCTGGAACAAGAACGTGTTCTGTTTTCTGCATACTGTTGATTGCTTTATCGGAATTCACACAAATAAGAAAATAAATAGCCAAAGAGAGAGCGCCGAGGCATGACGTAAATACCAGCAGTCTACCCAGAAGGTCAGGAATGAATCAGGTTTCAGGTCATGTAATAGACTATAACTCACATTTGGAGATCTCTTCATAAAACATAAGCAATAGAAAGGCTAAAATCTAGAAAACATACTCATCTTGAGCTGTAAAGCCCCACAGCTTTTTGCTGCTTCTCCAATCCCATTATCAGCCGTGCAACAATATTCTCCGCTGTCTGTGTCCTTCACATTGGGAATGATCAACATTTGGCCATTTTCTCTAATAATGTATCTTGAGTCATAGTGCCTGCAATAAAAAAATGATTTAATATGATAAGATCTTAGGAGTGGTGTCAAACTGATGATAAAATCATGTCATACTTACTAACCGTATAGGGTAATTGTTACGCATCCATGTTATATCTGCAAGAGGGTGCGAGTCGACTTCACATATAAAAGTAGCATTATGATCGAGCAAGGCATCCACTGTCTCGAGTAAGGTGGTGATTTTAGGAGCTAAAAGAGAGACAGAAAACATGATGAATACAGAAAGATTAATTAGCATCATAAAGTGTAGAAATAGCGTTCTCAGTCTAGTTAGCCTTGCTAGAACTGGGCCATGAAAGGCAACACAGTTGAGTGAGTCACGGACAGTGGCGAAACCCAAGCAGTCAGTGAATTCAAGCTAGCTCAGTTCGACATTAATCAAGTTATGGTGGGAGGACAAATTCACAAGAAATACAACCACAAATAGCAACAGCACTTAAAGTCACTGTTGCGAAATGAAACTTTCAAAATAACATAGTTTAAATTCTAACTGCTGATCTTTGCAACACTAAAGACCAATGACCTCAAACGGGGGTCTCAAGAGGGAAAAATGCATGTTGATCATTTCAGTGACAAGGTGGATTTAGCACTGGTCGCATCACTTTGGCTTTATCTGTACGCCTGCATAAATAAAGTTAAACAGGAACCACATTGTTTTGCAGAACAGGGAGTTTTATTGTCATGATTCATCCTATGCTCCTAAAAAAGTTTTCTTTTTTTATGGCTTCTAGCTTCCTAAAATGCTTCTGCTTTGGAAAGTTTGCTGATTTAGCAGTCGTATTCCATGGGTGTTTATTTCCATTGACAACAGTGGAACTCCAAGAAGAATCGACACACCTCTACCAGAAATCATCGGGAAAGGTTTTCTCAGAAGGACGATCCAAAAAATCCAGCCATGTGCCACATGGTACCTTCTTTTGTGTGTATGATCTTACCCAATAAGAAATAAGGAATTAGGAATTTGTGTTGCTAACAGTAGTAACAAAGAACTTCCTCAATATAAAAAACAAAAAAAATAATCAAATCCAAGCATTGATTATGCAAGAACGGCTGCCATCAGTCAGGGTGTGGCTCAGAAGTTGATTGACAGCATGCCAGGACGAATTGCAGAGGTCTTGAAAAAGAAGGGTCAAGAAACATTGACTCTTTGCATGAACCTTATGTAATTGTCAATAAAAGCCTTTGACACTTACAAAATGCTTGTAATTTTACTTATACAGTTATACTTATTCTTATATTATTAAGTATTAATTATACTTATACATATACAGTATACCATAATAGAATCTGACAAAAATATCTAAAATCACTGAAGCAGCAGACTTTGTAGAAATTAATATTCGTGTCATTCTCAAAACTTGTCGTACTTTTTCTCAAAACACACCTGTACTGTACACACTAATACATGTAGCTTTGTTTAGATATTCATCTAATATAGGAAGCTGCTTAGACAATAGCTCATCCGGTCTTGCAGATGTTTTCGGTGCACGCATACACTATATGGTAGTGTGGTGGTCCTAAAGGCTGGGCTTAACAGCACAAGTCAGTGGTTTTGGTCTTGTCACAATTCAAGTGAAATTTTACTTTGGCTTTTTGATACCACCACAGAACTAGGGTTAACATTCAAAGTTGTTGTTTTTTTTTGTTTGTTTTGATTTTTGCAGTGAGGTTAAATCAAAGAAAATATACTTGGGTTTGCAAACCTTTAACTGTGCTGTGCTGTTTCCTGCTGCATTTCTAATCAATCAATCAATCAATCAAAAAAATATATATACACTACCGTTCAAAAGTTTGGGGTCACTTTCTAACTCCATGATGGTTCCTGATTTTTATTTCTTTCTA
>JAQMYJ010000009.1:19830065-19860857 GCA_030014305.1 Clarias laeviceps
CCTTCAGCATTCCTTTACAATGTAGAAAGAAATAAAAATCAGGAACCATCATGGAGTTAGAAAGTGTTCTAAAACGTTTGAACGGTAGTGTATATTTTTATGTTACAAAGAAAGACTTATAAATACTCTTTACATCATTAAAATTTCACCATATTATTGTCCTTATTAAATAGCAGCATGTGTATTTTATTCGATTTATTATTAGGCTTACATTTTATGGAGTTTCTGCTATACATGTCCATGAGTTGGTACTTTAGAAACCATAATGTATTAAAATGAGCTCATACATATTCAGAAAATCTGTGATTTGAATTACAGTCAGAGCCAATCAGAAACGAGATTTCAATAGTGCTGCCAATAAACACTTTATAAATAGACTACGCTACATTTCCTTATCCATGTGATTGATCTGCAAACATGAAATGTTTATATGTTTAATGAAGTGACCTGGTGAATTGGTTAGGTTCATTGTGTACAGATTATTAATCAAATATTTGCTCTCCATGCAGGTACAGGCGCGAGCACAATCTCCTAACACAATGCCTGAACTCAAAGTTGACAACAAAGACTGAGACAACTGTGTGACATTAGTCCTGGAAGAATAAAAAGACTGGAAGAGATTTTTTTTTCCATTCAGTTCTTCAAGAATATTTACTTTTTTTTATATTTACAGATGTTTTGAAGATAGGTTTTGAAGGTTTTTTTTTTTTTTTTATGAAATGTAATATGGACTGTCCAGCATCCGTCTTACTATAATTTAAATTCTCCAATTCTTCAATTATAAAGATTGTTAATAGACATTAGTGTAAAAATTAGCAATGACCAGGGAAAATGGGAAGCAAAAAAGCTACTGGAAAAACTGTGTCGTGGCAGTAACTGAGTAAGGCGGCTCCAGCTACAGGGGTGTGTTGCCAGAGGGCTTTGGCAGCCGTGCTCTGTCTGCTGCTGTGTGTAAATGCTCTGACTCTTCCAAAAAGTTCCATCTTCATTACATCACTGTCTAACTCTAGCTTTCCCTATAAATGTTGTGTGTTTTTTAACATATACATTTGTGGTTGTGTGCAAGGGCTTATACTGTATATAAGGTTATATTATATAGAGAGAGGGGCCAAAAAAGAATGTGTCCACACTTTCTATGGCAGCAATGTGCAGTATTATGTTTCTTCTACCAAATCTTCTGAAGAGAAGAAGATGGGCATATATTGTTCAAGTTGAAGCGTGTACATTTTTGGGCCCCTCTGTGTGTGTATATATATATATATATATATATATATATAAACATAAACATAATACATTGGGTTAATCCTAAGGGTGTACAAAACTGCAAAACTGTGGATGCAATAATGAGAGTCTAATGTAATGCCTGTTTCTTTCTGTAACATACATTTTTTTATTTCAATTTGCTGATCAGACATAGCAATAATGTTTTTCTAATTTTGAATAAGAAAATAATAAAGCCCTTCCAGAGGTAGCTATTCTGCATAACCATATCAATAAAGCTCTTACAGACAGGTGACAAATTAAAGGAAACACTGATTGAACATTTATTATTATATATATATATATTTTTTTATGTATTTAATTAAAAAGAGTAAAGCCAGGTGAATATAACATTTCTATTACTCATCTCTTGATGAAACACTTGATCCCAAACACAGTGCCCTCACAGAATGGTTTGATGAGGATGAAAATTATTAACTTTATTAATATCTTATGGCATTAAACACCTTTTGGATTGGCATGTTAGGCACTACTTTTCACCACCGCCACCATCGTCATCCTAAACTGCACTGAACATCAACTTCAGCACTGAACACCAACTTGCAGCATTGGTGCATATTGGTGGTTTTTCATGGCTCAGCATTTGTTTTTGTTTTTTTTCCTTTAAATTGTCACATGTCAGTATTCCTCAAAACATTGCACTATTCCTTCATGCCATTTTAATAGTAATTTGCATATAGTTTTCAGTGGATTATTTGTTGCATGACACAATCTTCACCACGTATTCGTTATTCCTTGGATCGAGCTCAACCTCAAACTTGCATCTGAGCCGCTAAAAAAAAAGAAGCACAAAATTAAGACAACAAGTTATCAAAATATGATTTTTTAAATCATTTCTAGATCATAAAGAAACCATAAATAAATAAATAAATAAATAAGCAGAAGAAATAAAAAATTACTAAAAACACAAATGAAAATAGAAAAATAATAAATAAAATAATACTAATATGTACAATTAATCATAGAAAGAAACAATGTTAGACAACAAATAATATAATGAAAGGAAAAAAACAACATGATGATCATGATACATATAAATAAATAATAAATATGGGGTATATGTGAAAAATAAAATACAAAAATATAAATAAAAAAGGGGGAAATGCAGGTCAATAACCATTGGGTTTGCTTCAAAACAAATACCTTTTGAGCCATATCACAGGAGTTGAGATCTGTTGCAGTTTCACTTTTTGGGCACTTTGTCTTTCCTAAGACTGCATTGATCTTGTAGTTTATCATGTTAGTGACCTGGAAAGTGAAAGCACATGATGCAGTGAACATTCATGAGGAAAATGCAGTGTGCATATAAACTCAAACAATATGCATGTTAATTAATTTGATCAGTTAAACGGACAGAAACGATGCTGTACCTTCATTTGTGCAGATGTGACATCCACAAGCTTAAAGTACTTCTTAGCCTTGGATTTGGTGTTAAATCTCTCTACAGCTTTTTCAGTAGCATATTGGACATCTTTCTGATTGGTGTTGACTTTAGCCCAATCTCCTAAAGGCTGTATATGACCTAAAATGGGACCAGGGTTTAAACATGTGCTATTTTTATATAATTAACCATTAAGAGGGTCAAAAGTCTAAACCAAAATCTTTAGATACAACAAGGTGATGTTTTTACATAGGCAAATATCTGACTCTCATCCCATTCCAGCCAAGCATAATATTACTGTACACCACTCATCAAAACTCTCACATTTCTATGTTTTTTTAAAATTATTATTATTATTTAAATGCTAATAATTATCAAAATACTACTCACGTACGACAACCGGTTCCTCCACCGGCTGGTCTTGACCACCAACTGTCGAGACAGAAAGACAGAGAGAGAAGACAGATAGAAGGAGGACGAGATACAGGTTCATGACTGGAACTGTGTGCTCTCTGAAGCAAGGAGGAGAAGTGTGTGACGGAGAGGAAAGTACAAGTGAACTCGTTTTTTCAGCTTGGGAATGTGTGACTGGGCCGTCAGCTCCACACCCATGCTAACACAGTGGGAGGAGTGTGTGAGGTTTATAAACTGCCTTTGTGTGTGTGTGTGTGTGTGTGTGTGTGTGTGTGTGTGTGTGTGTGTGTGTGTGTGGTTGTAGGTGTGTTTACAGTATGTGCATGCTGTGAGTCAGAGAACATCTATCTCATTGTGTATTTTTGTGTCCAAGCAGTGAGTCAGATGTACGTATATGGATATATGTCTTAGAAAACTTGCCTGATGTTGATGTGGGTGAATTCTGGATATTGACTAGAATGGGCTTTCCTGCCTGATAAAATATTTTGACATGTCTGCTTTAACATACTAATAATGAATTTCCTCATGATATGTTTGTATATATTTTATATCACATGGTACAGATGACAATATATAGGGTTAAGAAATTGATATTGAAATTGAAATAGATATTATTATTGATATTTTGTGTATATACAGGGGTTGGACAATGAAACTGAAACGCCTGGTTTTAGACCACAATAATTCATTAGTATGCTGTAGGACCTCCTTTTGCAGCCAATCCAGCATCAACTCAATCATTTGGGAATTCAATCATTGGGCCAGAGGGATTCTGAGACATCCTTCTTGCAGAATAGTGGCCTGGTCACTATGTGATGCTGGTAGAGGAAAACGTTTCCTGACTCGCTCCAAAACAAACAAGTGGCTCAATAATATTTAGATCTGGTGACTGTGCAGGCCATGGGAGATGTTCAACTTCACTTTCATGTTCGTCAAACCACTCTGTCACCAGTCTTGCTGTGTGTATTGGTGTATTATCATCTTGATACATGGCACCGCATTCAGGATACAATGTTTGAACCATTGGGTGCACACGGTCCTCCAGAATGGTTTGGTAGTCCTTGGCAGTGACTCGCAAATTTAGCACAAGTATTGTGCCTAGGGAATGCCATGATATTGCAGCCCAAACCATCACTGATCCACCCCATGCCTCACTCTGGGCATGCAACAGTCTGGGTGGTACGCTTCTTTGGAGCTTCTCCACACCGTAACTCTTTCAGATGTGGGAGAGACAGTGAAGGTGGACTCATCAGAGAACAATACATGTTTCAAATTGTTCAAGATTTTCGCTGCTGGCACCATTGAAACCGACGTTTGGCATTTGCACGAGTGACCAAAGGTTTGGCTATAGCAGCCCTGTGGAGCTCCCGATGAACAGTTTTGGTGGAAACAACAGAGTTGAGGTGTATACTGTATATATACAGGGGTTGGACAAACAAAATATGCAGTATTCTATTTGAACAGTTCATACTGAGCTATGCCTTCATAACGCCTCTAAATGATGCGGCCTCGGATCTGTGTGTGGAGATGCATGTTCTCCTCATGCTTCTTGGGTTTCCTTCGGGTGCTCAGGTCTCCTCCTACAGTCCAAATACATTCAGATTGTCGAGTATGAATGGGATAAGCTTGCTTTCGCGGGATGGTCTTTATCAGAGCCAGTTTCATCATGGTGCTTGATAGATTTTAAAAACGCATTTGACAATACTGAAATCTTGAAAGCACTATTCCATAACAGCTTCGTGCCTTCAAATAGCAATTTATTGTTTTTATTAAAAATACATAATTATCGAACTCCATATGTGTTATGGCTTTGCAGAACCTATCGGGTGTGCTGTGGTGACTGGCAGGACTTTGGCCGGCAGATCCTTTGGATGTTGTGGGTTAAGGGACGGGACCTCCATGGATCTGACTTGTCGGTCTGGAATCTGGGCAATTTGTGAGCTGGGTCGGACTGGACGGTCTGGTCTTTGGTCTCTGTGGTTATGAGTGAGACATTGGTGTACATGATTTATTCGAAATTCAACATTGAAAATTCATTGATTGGCATTTATTTCCACACTGAGGGACAATATGGAAAGTGCTCCACAGTGACACGTTTCTAGCAGCACATAAAGGCAGTGACAAAACAATCAAGTGGGTGTCACATAAAGTGTGAATGATGCTGACACACTGCTGTTAGGCCTTCCCTAATCCCGGCACTCTGTGTTGCCTTTACCGGAAATGCACATTTATGAGTCTAAATCATGTTTCCCACTGGTGTTTGTATCATACTGAACTACACTTCATTTTTTAAACTGGTTGCAGTTGAATGAGATGAGATGAGTTTTTACTGATATGTATATATAGCTGAAATGTGCAAATAAATAACCGATTGACTGGTTGTTGAGAAACTGCAAAGCGCTATAACTTTTCTTAAATGACTAGACATTTTTGATTTCTTTACTATTAGACTAATTACGTAAAGCAACAACTTACCATATAGGCTGTTGCTACTGTATATAATCAATACACTATTCAAATAAGGGTATTAAGATGAACCTCTGAATAGGCATGCCACCAGAAATACTCATAGAACTGCAAAAAAATCAATATCATATGAACAGTCCGAATCGAGCGTTGTACAGCCTTACAGTACGGCTCTAAGATTACTGTCTCCAAAAGTCCTTGAGAATTGATTTTACCACAAATCTATATTCTAAGAAAATGTACTTTAAGGGTTCTTCAGTTATTTATGTATGGAAAATATTAAATTCTACTGTAATTCCAATTAAAATTTTTCAAATTATATTATTTATATTTAATATTTATTTAAATATAATATTTAATTATATTCAATTCTCACACACACAGCCATACACAGTATGATATGCAGTGAAATGTTTATACAACCGCCCATGATCTAAAATTTAAAAAAGAAAATAGAGTATTCAAATAAAGAAATGAAACAAGAGAAAATTATACAAATATAGAAAACTTTAGGGTGGAACGGTGGTTTGCATGTTCTCCCCGTGCTTGATGGGTTTCTTCCGGGTTCTCCGGTTTCCTCCCACAGTCCAAAGATATCAAATTCAAATTCAAATTCAAATTTTATTTGTCACATACACAGTCATACACAGTACGATATGCAGTGAAATGCTTGTACGACCGCAAGTGGACCAGATGTGTATAGGTTATTAAAAGTTTTATGCATAATCATATAACAAGTGTTTTTATCTATCAGACCACACCTGTTTTATACTTTATTAAAGGATACATTGAAGAAAGGATACGTCATTAAATAACCACTGAAAAACCATATAAGAGCTTTTTATGAGAGCTCCATGAAGTCATGCAGCATTGGTCAGTGAAATCATTCAGATTTATACAGCTTTGGTGTAATTGGTTTTAATGCGTCATGCACACCGATGCAGGCTGTGCCACAAACCGACCTTTCTTAACCCTAGCAGATGTTTTTATTTTCCACTGTGAAACCAGAACTCCGCCCGAACTACAGAATGCAGAATTTGACAACATTGATTTTTTTTTTTCAAATTATGTAAATTTGCAGTAAAAACTAAATTTCTTATATAGTTCTGTCTATATATGTATTTAAAAGTGAAAAATCTCCATGGTCATTCATTATTTAACATATGTAGTTATCTACCCAATTAAACATCATTAAAATCTCTCATGGAAATGGTCCATGGAGAGTCTAAACATGTCCAGGCCAGACCTGAGGCTGAGAAAAGTACTGTATGTGGAAAACCCTTCTCAGGAGATTATACAGGTTTTAAATTCTCTGGGCTAAATCATAAAAAACTGGCCCCAGAGAGAGAGAGAGAGAGAGAGAGAGACGAGCTGTCTGTGTGGATTGTAAAGCTTTGCCTCAAGGCTCTTACGATGAAAAGACTTGCCTGTCTGTCGGGCTTACTTCTAAATGAAATGGACTCTCAAATTCTCTTTTACCCATTGCTACATTCTTGGTTGACTTAGTTGACATAAAAGGATGTTCTTCCATTATAATATTCACAGGGCTATAAAAGCCGTGGCTTCTGCTTGGTTGGAATAAAAACCTGCACCCACATGGCCCTATCTGGACCCAGTTTGAGACCCCTTAGAAAAGTTATGGTCTGACTTTGTCCTTTGTGCGATGAGCCTGCAGCATAGCAGAACTGAGAATTCTTCCTTGATATACAGTATAGAAACATACTGTAACAAATAGGAAAAACTAACACAATATTGACTATGCGAAAGTACAGATCTCTTGAGCTGTATTCAAACATGGTGGCAATACTTTCAGAAAGACATTTCCTGTTGGCGTTTTGATGATGGTGGTGGAGTGTAAGAAATATGGTGACTCTGAATGCCACAGCATATGACATTATTTTCAGCCTCATTGAACACTTATGGCCTGGAACACCGTTATACAGTATCTGACTAGGATCAGGTGTCTACAGTGACCTCTATACAGCAACATTCTGATATTTTTGGGTAAATGAAAATGCAAATATGTAAGTGAATTGATGCAAAAGTCCATTTAATCTGTGAATTCATATTTTAAACCAGTATCCAAAAGACTAGCCATTGTAAGTGATAAGCCCATACATCTGTTATTTAAAATAGATTCTTCCTTATCTTTTTCTTCTTTGTTGTTTAGCGGCGGTTGGAATCCAATACCGCCAACTGTAAGTCTCATTCTCCCTCATCTCCAGGCCTCTTAAAGCCAATTTTCCAGTCCAGTGTTCCTTTAAAAACATCTAATGTTTCTTTGCCTGATCTTGTCATGTCTTGTTGTGTGTATTGAACTCTTTGTCTGCTTTATCCGGCTCTTCCACACACTCTTTCTTCTTGACATGATTCCTCTCAGTACTTCTCTGTACCTTTAGTTGGAGTTCAGTAAGTTGCATCACCGCCACCTATAGATCTCATTCTCCTCAGCTTTCCTGTTCTTTAAAGCTGATTTTCCAGCTCTGAAAAAAGATCTTTCTTCAGGTCTTCCTGAAAAACTTAGAATAGTCTCTTATTACATCATCATTTATGAATCAAGGGTTCAGTGTTTTGAACAAAGTTGGTTACATTGATTTCTAGTGCATATTGCATGATTTTGTATCATATCATAACGTATCATTGCAGATTCAGTGGGATCATTAACTATATAATTGTTGCATTAAGGATTAAAATTGTATTGTCTTGTGTTTAAAATGTTGATGTTGACCCCACTACCAGTAAGTGTACACAGCAAATGTACTTTTCTTAAATGACTACACATTTTTGATTTCTTTATTATTAGATTGATTATGTAAAGCAACAAGTCGCCATATAGGCTGTTGCTTTGAATCAATCGAAGTATTCAAATAAGGGCATTATGATGAATCTCTGAATGGTCATGCAGCCAGAAATACTGCTCTTACGGAAAAGAAATCAATATCATCTCAACTCTCCGAATCGAGCACTGAACAGTGCTACAGTACAGCTCAAAAATAATCAAAAGCTCTTCAAAAGGCCTTGAGAATTAGTTTTACCACAAGACTACATTCTTGGAAAATGGCAGAGAATGACCTGTTTCAGAAATTGTATTGTATTGTGCTGAAGTCTGATGTTTGCCCCACTATAAGTAAATGTACAAAGTATACCCCAACAAACCCCAATATTAGACACATTATAACATGACACATATAATAAAACTTCTAAAATGGGTTGTTCTTGTTGTTAAACTTTCAACTGCTCCCATCACACCGGTCAACCTTTTACTAAGCAAGACTTCTAAATGGTTATGTACCGTTTATTATATCAGCCATAACATTATGACCACCTGCCTAATATTGAGTAGGGCTCCACCATAACAGTAATGACCTATGTTTTCTGACACATTTTCTATCTGAACCAGCATTGACCTTTTCCTCAAGTTAAGCTACACTAGCTCGTCTATTGGATTGAACTACAGGGGCCAGCCTTTCTTCATGTGCATCAGTATCCAAAGGCTTGACCCATGACCGTTCACTGGGTTACCATTCCTTGGATCATGACATCCCACAAGTGCTGCAGTTTTGGAGTTGTCTAGATGTTACAATGGCGGCTGAAATGGATGAGATATACAGTATTAGGCAGCAAGTGAACTTTTTTTTCCTCTGAAGTTGATGTGTTGGAAGCAGAAAAAATGGGCAAGCATAAGGATTTGACTTTGACAAAGGCCAAATTGTGATGGCTAGATGACTGGGTCAGAGCAAGTCCAAAACTGCAGGTCTTGTGGGATGTTCCCGATCTGCCGTAGGCAGAATCTACCGAAAGTAATGTAAAGAAAGAAAACCGGTGAACTGGCGATAGGGTCATGGCTGGCCAAGGCACACTGATGCACATGGTGAGTAAAAGCTGGGCTGTGTAGTCTGTGTAATCCAATAGTTTAGATCAAATTGATGAAAAGGTTAATGCTAGTTGTGATAGGAAGGTGTCAGAACACACAGTGCCTAACTGTTATGGTGGCAAAAGGGATGACTTGTTCAATATTATGCAGGTGGTCATTATGTTATGGCTGATCTGTGCATTATACATTCCTTTATTCAAATACAGTTAATGTATAATACAATATGGCTGTAGATGATTATTCATTTATTTTGGGTAACAAGAGTATTTTCTTTATCATATGCAATTTACACACTATGCAAAAAAGAAAATAGAAAGAAAGAAAGAAAGTTGAAACTCTGAACATTTGACAGCAATCACATATCTTTTATACATAACATACTTCCGGGGTCGTTCGGACCAATCAGAGGCTGTGATTCCCGCGCCCCGCCCACACGCTTTGCCGGAGAGATGTGATGTGGATGTGTACTTGCTGTACAAAACACACAAGCAGCTGGACAGCAGGAGGAGAGTCGCCGGAGCAGCTAGGATGTTGTGACTCAAAGGTATTTCTACTTCATTAAAAAAATATATATACGATTAGTATTAAATTGCTGTGCGTATTTAAACACTGGTGACATTTAAGACCAGAGCAGGACGCTTCCCGGTGGCTCCTATCGTCGGCGTGACCGTGTTAGCCGCCTCGCTAGCGGAAATTGAAAGGCGGCTTAGCATTTGTTTGTTCATGCTGAAATAACTGACAAGTGGCTCGGAATAATTCAGATATAGTATTTCCGTTTTATTATTCAGCAGTCTTAAGAAGACAGTGTGTTTTTAAATGGTTGCTGGCTGTACAAAAGATGTGCAATAGCCAGGCAGCGACAAGTGCTGAATTCATACTAATATACTACACAGTATGTTAAAGTAGTGCGAGTGTACTAATGCAGGCCTACTGTGTAGTGCGGGAGGGGGCAAGTTAGTAATCACCTCCCAGGGGACTTAAAAGGTAAATAGCCTGATTGTAGCTTTATGCTTCATTTTTAACAACATAGTAGCTGCTTAGTCAACAAAATAGAGTTGCTAGGTAATTAACATAAACAAACATGTCGGAAATTAAGTCAGGTTTGTTGGAAAAGCGAGGTGGCACTCATTACTTAATGCGTGGGTGCCAATAATTGTGACATGCATTTATTTATATATCATTCATTTGTCTTCTATACCGCTTTATCCTGTGTTCAGGGTAAATGGAGCCTAGAGCCTATCCCAGGAGACAAAGGGCACAAGGCGGGTACACCCTGGACAAGGTGGCAGTCCATCGCAGGGCACACACACACACACACACACACACACACATAATACAGGCAATTTGGGAGCGCCAATTAATCTAATTTGCATGTCTTTGGACTGAGGAAGGAAACCAGAGTACTTGGAGAAAACTCACCAAGCACAGAAACAATGTGCAACCTCCATACATACAGACTCTCTCACACACACACACACACAGAGTCAGCCAAAAAATGTATACACACTAGTAAAAGGAAAAACTTATTTTAATTATAAATGTATTATATATGTAATACATTGATATATTATAATACTATGATAACATTATTATTATTATAATACTATTTTTCTTTTCCAGAAGTGTATATAAATTTATTATATATATATATATATATATATATATATATATATATACACACACACACACACGCTATATACAGTGTGGTTATGTGCGTACATATGTACACACGTGTGTACCCATATGATATCCCAATCATTATATGCCATTAGTTTGCTGATTTTTATGCTTACACTTCCATGTCTAAAAAACAAAGACACACAAACAAAAAAATCTAATCAAATTATATCGAACAGTTGTTTAACAGTTAAATGCATTTTATCTGAATATGCTTGCAGAAAAGACCTTTACAGAAGATTGATTAAAAACCCTTTCTTTATTGTTTATCGAAGAAAATAGTGTGCCTTTTAAAAAAAACATATTTTGGGGATACGAGTTGAGATGTAGGCGGCATGGTGGTGTAGTGGTTAGCACTGTCGCCTTGCACCTCCTAGGTCCGGGTTCGATTCCCGCCCAGGCTCGATTCTCGTCTCTGTGAGTTTGCATGTTCTCCCCGTGCTTGGTGGGTTTCCTCCGGGTACTCCGGTTTCCTCCCACAGTCCAAAGACATGTAGGTTAGGTTGATTTGGTGTTCCCAAATTGCCCGTAGTGTGTAAGTGAGTGTATATGTGTGTGCCCTGCGATGGATTGGCAACCTGTCCAGGGTGTACAGAGCCTCGTGCCCTAAGTCTCCTGGGATAGGCTCCCCCGCAACCCTGAATACAGGATAAAGTGGTATAGAAGATGAGTGAGTTCAGATGTAAAACTACCATCATCTAGAAACTTCAGCCTTTGAGTTCTGAAGATTTTGAGGAAAAAGTAAAAAAAAAAATAATAATCCATTATGAGAAATAATCCATTATGAGAAATAAACATTTCTCATAATAATCCAATATGAGAAATGTTTGACTACATGTGTGTTTTAAAGGAAATGAACATATTTATTGTTATTGTTATTATTTATGTAAAACTGTTTTTTTAGTGATGTATAACATAACCTCACTGAGGCAGGTGAGCAGAAAGTCAGGCTTGTTTAAAGTTTCAGGTGATGTGGTGGTCACGATCGGATAATGAGAATGAAATAAACACAAACATAAGACATGTTTATAGATGTAGTTTATTCAAAAGTCAGTAAACTAAAGTGTACACCTTCTTTCATAATCTGCTTTTTATGAAAAACTCTTATTTCACCAGAGGTAAAATACTTTTGGTGCCGACTGCGCTTGATAAATTGGCAGCCGAGAGCCAGAGCGTTGCTAAGATGCCAGGATTTATATAATTTACATAAGCCTGTGATGTGGCTCGCTGATGACTACATCAGTGCGCCTTCGTCTCTTTCTGATTCACTGCACGTTCTCTGTACGCAGCAGGTCTCCGCTCAATGTGTTCATCTTATCATAGTCACATCAGTTCCTGTGAATTCAGTAGACTTAATCAGCCTCGAGGTTGTCCTTTTAAACCTTAACGTTTACCACGACTGAGTATTACCTCAGCGAAAAGAGCTCTGAAGGAAATGGCTTTAGGAAATAATCTCCTTCCCTGGCACGATTCACCGGCTCTTAAGCACACAGCTGTCGAGTGTGACTCCATCAGTCGTGGGCTGTTGAGTTCTTTCAGTCTGTCAGAACTTTAATGTATTTTTAGAGCACAGCGTTCGCTCGCAGTGAACTGCACTGACTCGGCTCCATTAGGTCGTCACTTGGCTGTCAGTCCGAACCATGCAGATGGATCAGTGCTATTCTGATTGACAAAGCTGCTAAATTCATTTATTAAAGGACTATGATGAGCGTTGTGAAAAAGAGGCGCGAAATCATCTGGAAGATTGTCTTGAGTATGTGATACCTGATATGTGGTGGGAATACATACTGGATAGGTTGCATAAACTTTTTGTCTTTCTGCTTTTCTCATCAGCAGTGGGAGTGGTGTCTGAGCCCCGGTGTGGCAGAGGGGGACGATGCGGGGTTTGCGCTCCAGGTCGGACTCCGTGGCCTTGCCGCTGAACTCGGCCGCGGAGACGGAGAAGGCGCAAGCGCTGCTGAAGACGTTCAGCACAGCATCTCTGCTGGCCAGCGCCGGGCTCGGAACATTCTGCGTCCTAGCCGACAGCATTCTGAGCTCGCCGTTTATCCAGCAGCACGCATGGCTCAGGGCCGTACTGGACAACTCGGTCCATGCCGTAATCGCACTCTGGTCTTGGGCCATTGTCATTGGCTTGAGGAAGAAGAGCGACTTTTATGAAGTGTTGCTGGCCGGATTCCTCGCCTCCGCCATTGACCTGGACCACTTCTACTTGGCCAGATCACTGTCACTTAATGTAAGTGTTTTAACTCTTCAGAATGATTTAATTGTTTCCGACACATGGTTGTGTAAACCGCAGGTACAGTGTAAGGTTATTTGTGCCTACATATACAGTATGCAAGTTCTGCTAAAACTAAAGCACCTCTAGAATTCAGCTCAAACTTGTAGAAGTTACAAAGACTTGGCTTAAAATATTAATGGTGAACATTCCTTTTTTTTTTTTTTTTTTTTTTTTTACTGGTCGACCATTCATTTGATATAATTTAAATTTAAAACCAGCAGAACTGCAATATCAGACATAATGTAATTAAACAAGTTTTAGACTTATTTTATCACATGGTGAGGGACAGTTATTAAAATTGGGTTATATATGCTGCGAATGTAAAAGAAATTTGGCTGAAGGTTTTATGAGCAATGCAGTATGAGTCTGCTTTCTGGACAGAGTGCTTGTTCGTTATTAAATTAGCATGCTGTCACATTGGCTGGTCGCTTCTCTGTTTAAACCAAAGAGAGGCAACACTAACTGGCACTTAACTGTTTTTTTTCTTTCTTTTTTTTTTTTTTTAATGGAAAACGTATTAGTAGTACAGTATAATGAATGTACTTTGAAGCTAGATAATCACTTTAAAGACATACAAGTATTTTCAGTTAACAGAAGGACATTTTGTCAGCCAAGAACATGAATCTGAAACTTCATTGGGTGCAGGCTTACTAAAACTGGATTTTCTCAGTCTCGAGTTGTCAAGTTTCAATTCAATGAGAAAAGAAAAAAAAAACAAACTTTTGTTTATCCTCGGGGACAGACAATTTAAGGCATGCAGAGTGATACAGAAAAACAAACATTTGTACCTCAAGATGTTTAGATGGAATAAGATGGGCCAACATCATTGCAAATAAAATAACAGCTGTAATGACAAGAAATGTAATTAGTCCATTAGTGCAGAACAACTGCAAGTAAACAACTGTATAAAATAACTGTAAATAAATATGAACTGTATAAATAGCTAATGTAAAGAAGAAGGTAAAATAGATGGTGCAAAAAAAAGGTAAGAATATTATTGTGCAGTATGTAAACACTTGAACAAGTTGCCCAGTATCATCTCAGATGTGTGTTGCTGGCTAACAGGAGTGCATTACTTTCTGCCTAAAGGTGAATGTTTTGAGATGCTTTTCTGCTCAGCATTGTTGTTCCTTTTCCAACAACATCCTGTATATTTTTAACACTTTGAGTAATATCTGATTTCCAGTGACCCAAACCCACTGGAAGGCTGGATCAGAGATATTCACAGAGGAAAGAGGCAGCGCTGTCTGTAATGAAACTGACTGTTTGGTGACTCAACATTTACATAGTCAATAGTCATAGACTTCCCCAGCATTTTGGGATTTATAGATTATAGAGTCGCTCTCTCAGGCTCAGGATGTTTGTGTGATGACGTATTTTGTGTTTGTGTGTGACAGGCGGCTCTGAACCTGCCCCGGCGTCCTCCGATGCACTGCTCCACCACGGTTCCGGTGCTTTGCTTCTCCCTTCGCCTCCTCATGTGGGCGTGCAGGCTGAAGGACTCGTGGTGTTCGCTGCCCTGGCTGCTCTTCATCTCTCTGGCGTCGCACCACATACGGGACGGAGTCCGCCACGGCTTGTGGCTCTGGCCTTTCGCCAACACGCCGCCGATCCCCTACTGGCTGTATGTTGGTATTACGGCCACCCTCCCCCACCTCTGTTCTGTGCTTATGTACCTGACCGGCACCAGAGACATGATCTCCACTAAACACGGCGTGGCCATCGACGTCTGATTGGACAGCTTTGGTCTTCTCCAGGAAACTTTTCCACTGCGCTTGTGTGACCTGAACTTCTGGCGTTCAGAAGCACCTCAGTTACAGCTGCAAGTCCCTTTATGTAATTTAACCAGCTCATCAGGTGTCACTTTGCTATCAGGGTCTACTGACTGCTCTAATCGGAACTGTATATTTAATCTATTTATTCTTACAAGAGACAATAGAAAAGATGCTTTTTTTTGGAAAGCATCTTTTCCATACCAGGTTCACTTGTCTTCATCCTCATCATCATGTAATTGTTGTTCTTGCTTTGTTTTTAATTTATTTCAGGTATGACCAAATAGATTGGAGAGAATGTGCTAGATGATGCTCTTTAAAGGCACATTTAAGACCAAACCTGAAATTTACCCAATTTCCACTCTCATCCTGGTTGCTCTGTGCTAAAACTGGTAGATATATGCCTCTATCGGTCATAAGCAGCATTATCCTGTAACCCCAAGCCGAGCTCAATCGTGTCTAGACTAGATTTGTGCTAAGGACAAAATCTTGCACCACAAGGATCCTTAAAATTTTCTCCCTGGTCCCAGAAAGTCCAAATATGCTGTAGTAATCATCATTCTGCATCAGTGATCAGATTCTACAGGTAACACAGATAACCTTCTGGCACGAACACACACCTTTAGTCATGATTTAAGTCTGAGTCAGTAAGTGTATGAGGGCTACCGATCGGAAAAGTGTGAGGGGAACAGACTTCTCCAGACGTGAGTCGCAGTATATCAGATGTTTAATTTTTCACAGCTGACTCTGGAAGTTGTCGCGTGTTGTACACTGGTCACTGACATGGCTAGGAATGTTCACCGTCAATATCCAATCAACATGGAGGAGGCGGGATGATTCACTCCCTCACGCTCGGGTCTCATTTCATTTGTTCATTTATTCCTTCAGTCATTCATTCTTATGCATTTATTTCTTAATCTCATGATGACCAGTGTAAAAAAACAACAACAAACAGTTAGAGTTCAGTGTGTTCAGTTAGAGTGACAAGTCGTGTAGTCTATGATCTTCATCTACTGCGTTAAGTACAGTATATGATCCAACATTGTTTAGTGTATTCTCACAGGCTTTTCAAAAAGAATTTGAAGATTGTTAAAGTCGTGTTGTGTGTCCTCAGCCCACAGGAGAGATATAGTCTATAAGAGTTTACAAGCTTGAGGAAGAAGAGCTGCTTGCTTTTCCAAGGTTAAAGAGAAGTGCAATGCAGCAAAGTTAAATGTACAGTTCACATTTTCCCCCTTATTGACCATATATATGTAATGAGAGTCAACCCTTCCATCGCATTGGTTCTGTATACTTTAATGTCGGTTTTCTAGCTTTTGCTGAAGATCCAAAATCCTTCTTCTTTCACACATGATGGTCATCTGACCAACACTGAAAACAACCAGCCTGTACATCAACAAACTATTTCCGTCACATTCCTCTGTCTGCTCCGAGCATTTGTTTCCTTTGTTTGTTTTTGTTCAGTGTTTGAAATATTATTTTCTAAAGATTCTGATGCTTGTGGTCAGGAAAGTGTTCAGAGATGCTGTGGATTGATGTGGAGCCCAAACCCATAGCCATGTTTACACAAATATTAAAAAAAAAAAAATGAGGTTGGCTTGGCATCTTTGCACTTCCTGATTAGTACCATTAGTTTGACTGAGCTCTAACATCGATTGTGGCCATGACTAAATTAGGAAATCCTAGTGAAACCTAGTGAATTATATGTAAAGGTTAAAACAGGTACATGACTATTGGACAGCAGGCTACTTTTATCCACATGTGCTCAAAACATTCATCTTAACATCATAAAGCATTGTTTTGTTTTAAATTCAGTGGCCCAATTCCAAAACAACCAAAAAATTCTATTTAATTATTGTATTTACTTACAAGTACAGTATAGAATTGTGATCTTATCTCTCAAATCCCCATTAAAAAAAAAAAAACTAATGTTTAGTCATTTTACCAAAATTCATATTTAGGGTTTAATCTGAGACGAATGCTGAGACATCACTTAAAACAAAAAGTTGCAAATGAATAACTCGGATTTTCTGTTCTTAGAACGTTGAGTGTTACTGTAAATAATAACTAGCTTAGTGAGTCTACACTATTACTTTATTGGAAAACTAATCAACATAAACAAACCCAACCTTAAAGAAACTTGAATGAACCTCTGAAATGTCTGATTAATGTTATGCTTCTTGTTCTCATTATGTTTGTTTCACTTAATTCCTTCGCTTTTAACCATGCAAAAATAATCTCCGATCTGCTGGATAAAACAACAACAACAAAAAAACAGGGCTGGACATTTCTGTATCATTGCTGTATCCTTCAAAGAAACCCAGGAATCAAGACTTAAAGCAGTTGGTTCCCTTGGATATGGACAGAAATGTGAACTAAATGGATCACTAAGTTTATATTTTCTCCAGCAGGGGGCATTAGTGCACTACAAGTAGTTTTTGTCTTTTCATACTGTTATCTCGTGTGTGTGTAATTGTACAGATGACCTGATTTTGCACTTTTTATTTATGAATTGTGTGAATGTCATTTGTTATCTATTAATGTCATGTCATAATTTATTATTAATGAAGAACTTGTGTTAATCTTGAGCCGATCGCAGCACTTGCATGACTGCAGCCTATCAGGGCCATCATGTCAGGTGAACCAGAGATATGTGCATTTATTTATTTATTTTTTTTGTGAACACTGTGTGCCAGATTTGTTTCATGATTAAATTTAAGGAACATTTCAGTTGTTGAGATGTTGAGAGGGGAGGAAAAAAAGGGGGGGTTATTAGCTGCATTATCACAAGGAAGCCACTATACTTCATGTAAACATTCAGCCTGACCTTTCTTTAACCCTGGATAGGAATTTGTGTACTGTGGACACCATTTCAGCACAATAATAACAATATGTTTACAAGGGAAGAGTGACACTGCCAATATTTCATGTATTCAAGCACTTTGTGTGTTTCTTAAGCATTTATTGACCTAGTTTGGTCAGATTGCTGCAGTGTTTATTCCTGTCTGCTGTTTGTAAATTAGGTTGATTGTTGGCTAGTGGGTAAACTTTTCCTGGCTCTAGTACAACCTGAGCGTAACGTGTAAGGTATTTCCTGTTCAGCTGGAGCCTGTCCTCTTGGGTTTGCTCCAAGCAGGTTAACAGTCTGTCTGAGGAAGGACCAAGACAAATGTAGGGATCAGTTGCCAAAGTCACTTAACGAGAAATTATTAATTCAGGTATGAGACGGTTCAACAAACAAAACTGGTTGGTGAAAATGTCTTAACATCACATGACCAGCTCTCTACTGCTGTGTACATTTCATTTTCTGCTCACTCTTTGTTAGCACCTGATAAATATAAACTTAGTGTCATTAAACAGGAAGAAGTATGACAATTATAATATCCAACAGCTCTCGTATGAGAATTGTACAAGGAGATATACTGTATACACACTATATTGCAAATATACGTATTCGCTTGCGTGCCTTCACATGCATATGAACTTGAGTAACATCCAATTTACGTTTACATTTAGCTATTTGGCAGATGCTCTTATCCAAGTGCTTTGAAGTTTCCGTTATTGGATAGATACAGTACTTATACTGGGTTACTAGGTTTGCAGGATGACATGGATGAGTGAGTTTAGTGTGGAAGAACGTGACTGGACCAACATCATATGGCCAACATCACCCTATGGACTAAGAATTGGATGTTAATTGGAAGTTAATATGCATGTGAAGGCAGGGGAGCAAATACTTTTGGCAATATAGTGTATATATCCCAACCACACATTAATATTTTTATTTATTTTGTACATACTTATTTTGGTAGTCTTTTTTTTTTATTTCCTAAAAAAATCTGCACAGTGGAGTTTGTTGCAATTGCATTTCACTACTGTTGTATATAAAACACAGTATATGTGGTTGGGAAAAATCATCACATCCTCGTATTCAAAGTTAATCTATCTAACTTGCGTTAATGAGTTAGAGTAGTACTGGTCACCATTTTTATTAGTCTGGGAAATTCTCTTCCTCTGAGGCATTGATTTGGCAAACTGGATTTGTTTTATTTACGGTGGAAACTTTTTCCGCTTGTACTAATTATTTCACGTCAGACTACTTTTTTTTTTCTGTCTCACCTGTCTGGGATCACTATCTTTTGTTTCCCATCATCCACCATCACATTTTTCTTCGCCTGCAACTCTCCCTAATTCAACTAAATTTTTTAAAACAAGAAGCGAAAATGTTCAATAAGAACAAAAGATTAGGCTGAAAATTTACAAAAATTTGAAAATAAAATAGAATTTAAATAGAAATATTACTGAATGAAGAAACTGAAATTGTAAACGGTGAGGTATAAAAATACAGAAGTGTTAAAATACACCATATTTTAACACTTGTGTGGTGTGTGACAGCAACAGTGTGTGTGAAACATGAGGTACGGTATGAAATGAAATGATGCGTGTGTTTCAGGAGCAATGTGATTGTCCTCCTAATTCATTCACAGAACCTTTATTAGGAAGCTTTATGCATCTGATATTTCCTTTACTAACATCACTTTTACCCTGTACAGCATAAAAAACTGCACGTTCAATGTGCATGCGACACGTCTTCCTTGGAAGACTCCCAAGGGACACTTAAACTCGGGCTTCACGTCAAGACTGTAGATCCAGACTGGATTCCAGTTTTCTGTGACTCCGCTTTAGATCACGAAACTGTAAGTGTTGCTATTTCAAACTTAGTCTATCGTGATAAACAATCAGTAAACTATTAGACTTGTTGCTCACCAAAGTGGGACAATCCAGTATATTTCAGAATATATAGAAAGTAACAGAGAATTAACGTGAAAACTCAGTTTCTTCAGGGTACTACATCAGGTTAGTGGGAGCTACTCTGAAATTTGGTGGGAAAGCAAAAAAAAAATAATAAAAAAGTCTTTCAGTAGCATTTGATTTATTTTGCATATAAGAATGTTTAAAAAGTCAAGCTGTTGGTTCCCTAGTTAGTTCACTCTGTCCATCTTGCTAATGTAGACCGCTAGTAATGCTATTGTGAATCTGCTCAAGTTAAAGCTCACAAGATGCATACGAGACAAGTCCTTTTAAAAGAAGTTTCATTTTATACCTAGAAGGAATTAAGTTTGCTGTACAAGACAGAATAGCTTCAATCCACTATGTTCAAACAGTGCTAGCATGCCTACTTACTAGCTAGCTAATATGGCTAAAACCCTAGCCTTCTTTAGCTGTTAAGAAACACCCGGCTCCAAGAATTGGCTGTATAGGAGTCATTTTTTAACTTTTATATTTCTGATCAGGTTTTTCATGCACCCTGAAAATCTGTTTCTCAGCTCAGATCAGAAAAAGTGGGCGAAGCTGAATGGTATTTTGTTCCCCAGACATTTCAGTGAGGTCCCGTTCGATGTGTTCTGATTAGCTAGCAGCTGATTAGCTGCTCAATGCAGTTAAAGACACTAAAACGACTTGTTTGGGACAGAAGTGCAACATAAATTTCATTATCGGAATACATGTTGGAGACTTCTGAGACTTTAGTTAACTTGTTAAAAAGCAATATAATAATTTCACTTTTTTATATCTGCAACTCCTTCAAATTCAAAATTTATTTTGTCATGTGCATAACCATACAAAGTATACGTGGTAAAATGTTTATATGACTGTCCGTGACCTAAAGATTGCATTACAATGAAAAAAATATCTCTAGAGAATCCAATTAAACAAAAGATCAAATTTTAAATAAAAACAAAAATTTATACTGGAAATTTACAGAATTTAGAAAATGAAATCGAATTTTAGGTAGAATTTAAAAAATCATTAAAAAAAAGTTCCATTTTAGCTTGAGCACTGATGCTGGAGACAAATGCAATAAATATCTACTTACAGAGAACGTCGCAATAAAAACTAAATTTTTTTTTTTTTTAAGTTCATATAAGCGATTCGTTAGTGTAGAAATAATTCACTAGAAACGGTGCATTTAAAAAATATATTTTTCATGCAGCTGAAACTAACGTCAGACCTGCTGTTATAGAAAACGAATCACCACCTCAGCACTTCATATTCTAGCTCTGCTATAAACCATATTTCACACAGTTCTACAGTTACAGTTATCTGTGGTGATGTGTTGGTGTGTCAAACAAAAATACACGTTTACTACAAGGGGACCAAATTGTGATAAAATAACTTTTATTTCACAAGAATATGAACAGAGGAGTAATAAACCAGCTTATATTGTACACAAAAGCAGAATATACTATACATACATTTCTCATTATCTTTCTTTTCACCATTATCATGCATAAAACAGGTCGGTACACCACACGCACACACCAAAACAAAACAAAACACAAGAGACAGAACATTAAAGGTGACAACACTAAGGACAGTTTATGTGAGAATATGAACAGAAATGATTTGACACGACTCATCCGAAACTGTACTGAAAAGCTCTTTCACTCTAATATTATTATTATTATTATTATCATTATTATTTTTAGATATTTTTTAGATAGGCAGAGCGGCACCTACCCATCAAAACAGCATCAGACGCCAGAAGATCTAAAGTCATGCTTCAAATCAAGTCAAAACATGCATGCAGTTCCAGGGTCCTGATTCATTTGGAGAGTGAGAGATAAGCCACATTCTTGTTGTTCCAGCTGTGTTTTATTTTTAGGTCGCATCCAGAGACATCACACAATGTCAGATTGCACCTTGTAGACCTAATGCACACCAAAGTCATAGATACGAGCGACTGCTCTTAATGTTTCAGTACGGTTAGTATAACGCGCGTTATATCAGGAATATCGAGGCGACAGCAGATGAGGAGTTTTTTTTTTTTTTTTTAAGTATATTTCACTTCAAGCATCTGTACTTTACTTGAGTCGTTTTTTTTATTAGTGGATACTTTTTCCTTTTACTCCACTACATCCTACAACAAATATTTGTACTTTCTACTTCACTACATTTTTGCCTGGTGTTGCGTTACATAACCAGAGTGGTGTGCAGAATTTTTTACGCGGTAATATCGCCCCCTGCTGACTACTATGCACAATTGCATGATTTGCCTTCCCTCGGCGTCATGTAGCAGGTGTTTAAAAGCAAAAGTCGAGGTGGTTTCAGGCAGCAACTATACAGCACCTCCACAGTCTGCGGGCCTCTGCTAGCATGTTAAGTTATTTTAATAGTCATTTATATCAGTTGTATTTTTCTAACATTATACTAAACACGAGACACCACTGCATTTACTACTGTCTGACGTCCAGCCAAAATATCACCGCAGATAAGGTAGCGATATTATGCAGAATATTTCCTCATTCCTCTTCAAATTGATTCCTTCCCTATGCCTCTGACTCACACAACTATTTTCCTCAACATGTGTAGATACGTAATCTGTACAGTACCGAGGACTAAACAAGGCACTACAGAGTTCTGAATATTCCAAAAGCACCAAGCGGTGATGAAGGATATAATGATGCCTCACTATCATATGTTAGATTTGAAATGCATGAATTTAGTAGATGCTTTTAATCCCGAAGCAAGAGCACGTCCTTGTTTCCTGTCCCGAACTCCTCGATCAGATGTTTCGCTCCACTACTAATCGAAATGTGAATTTAAAGCACCATCATTCACATGGCGTGTGATTAACACTATACTACATACAACAAGGTATGATCACTCCTGGTTAAGTGTTACCCGACTTCTCATTCAGCTCATCTACCTCACAGGAAATAGTGGCTCAGTGGTTAAGGATCAGAATAGTGGGAGTTCAAATCCCAGAGCTGCTCTATCATGGGCTCCTAAAACAGGCTGCGACAGGCGAAGAAAGAGTACTGTAGTTGTTAATTTGCTTTAATTACAGCTCTGACAGTCGTGATGGCTGTAATTCAAATCCTAGGTTTATGTTAACACACCCGCTCTAAGATGATACTGTTTTTATAAGGATTTATGATGAATATGGAACACAGTTCAAATCTAAGAAACACATTTATAACAACATGTTAAACAAACAAAAAAAAAAAAACCATGGTGAACAGTACGAGTAGGTCAGAGTGCTTTATCCTTTATGGCTTTTTCAGTTACAAGACAAAGTTGTTTCTTTCCCTCATTAGACTTTGAGAGAGCGAGTCTGGTGAGGGAATTCGTTTTCACAACTGTTCTAGCGCAAGTGCTTTTGTGGACATTTCCATGGTATTTAACATGACCACAGACTATATAGTTTCATCCATGACGTTAAAGGAAAATAATGAACTTTATTATTTTCCTATAATGTCCTGTCCTGTAGTGTTGTTTCTTTCTTAGCATCACTTTTGCATCTCAGTGTTTTTCATGGAATTTCTTTGCACAAGCCTGAACATAGGAAGCACCTGTGCATTTACATTTTCTCATTTGCATGAGGCTTCTATCCAAAGCGACTTAGAAGCGAGTCAGTGTAACCTCAATATGAAAGCCTTCTCTGGATTTTGTCTTTAATCAAGGATTTAAATCAATTCCAAAGAAATTAAGAATATAGAGGAAAACTGGAGCATTTAGGCTATTAAAAGACATCAGGAATTGAAACTCACCGGTTGATTGTTAACTTTGATAACTTTAACCACTGAGCCACTGTTGCCTTACACATAATCAACAATGTTACTAAGTTGCTTAAAGTCCTGATTAGGAGATAAAACACACACTTAACATAGTAAACCAAGATAGGGTGGAAAAAAAGATTCAGTCACGTATCGCAATTCTTTAGTATGACAATTCGTATATATCTACACACTGTCTCCAAAATTGAGTTTTTTTTTTAATGTATATATATATATATATATATATATATATATATGTTTTGCATCTGAAGTGGTGAAATGTTGCTGTTGCTCTATAAACCTACAGATGGTGCACTCGATCACTCTATTCCCGTATCACAGCACTGTGTGTTTGGAGAAATTATTTATAGCAAATTATAGTTATTTTTTTAGAATTCGAACAAAGTCTGAATAAAAAAAATTTGAATCCATATTGAATCTGAATTATATTCATAAAATCGTGATACTTACAGAATCGCGATACGAATCAAATCGGCACCTAGGTATCGTGATATCATTCATATAGCGGGAGCTCCCTGATGATTCCCGTCCCCAATAGAAAATATTTCTTTCGATACAGCACAATGTTGAATCTGTACAGAGGAAACAATACTTGTGCTTGTTACAGATACACACGAAAGAAGCAACACCGGAAAGCACACATGCGAGAGTTTAAGCTTTATGACACTGGGAACGGTTAAAAAAAAAAAAAAAAAAAAAAACATCCATATATTTGATAGAAAATATTTTGTACAATAACAACTAACATAAAACTATATTATTAAAACTGTTAAAGATAAGCTTTAATACACACTCAATATCAGGAATATACATTAGCTTGAAAATAGATTTCGGAAGGTCTTTTTTTCTTTTTTGCTTTAAAGGCTTGGTAGGGGAATAACCAATCGGGAACTGCTGTGAACGTTTTGGCACCCTGTGCAAATAAAGCTAGTGCGCTTGAGTTAAGGCAAACAAGGATTCAGGCCAAAGTAGTAGAAGTGTGTGTGTGTGTGTGTATTTTAAATAGAAACACCCTTACAAAATCTTACACTGCACTAATGGACTATTGTGCGATGGGTATTAAACTGAGATAACTCACTGACGCAGTGTTCACATCAACAGACTCTATTGTGGTTAACTGTATGATGTTACGAGCATTTATTTATGCATTTATTTATTTTTTGCATGGTCTTCTCAGTGTTTTCAGATACCTGGTTCTGAAACGTTCCCGTTGCCCTTTAACCTGCCGAGTCCTTGTATAAACCACCAGACTGGGCTGGTTTTATTCTTGCAGAGATGCAGGCAGTGAGATTCTGAAGCATTCATACCAAATGAAAACCGTCATCAAATGTTGGCAGGGTTTTCTTTCTCTGGGAATTTAACCTACTCGCAAGTACAATTAAAAGATTAACAGCTCTTGCTTATTCCAGGCATCCGGGCTACAGACATAATCCTTTTAAAAATCAAAGGAATACTGTATGCAGATACTGTAGAACTTGCACTTGTGAGTAGGCTACTGAAATCCAGAGAACTTCCACAGCGAACCTACTGGAACCGGTTGTAAGGCCTGGCCGGGTTACCGTTTCAGAAGTAATTTGCATTTAAGTAGAGTCGAATGTGAATTTAAATGACTAGTTGCTGAGGCAGGAATCGTGGGTCTATGGAAATGGTCACTCTGAACACAAGCTAGCCAAGATACACTGCAACAGATTCGGCTGCCTTTTCATGCACATTAAACGCTCATCAGCATCCACGCAAACCACCAGCAGACATCCAGCTTCGTAGATCGCCATGGTTACCAGTGAAACGAATAAGAAAGTGAACAATATTGAAATGTACAGAACAGTACAGAGACTCATTAGAAACTTGCTGCTGGTTCTGCCCTGGCTGTGGTTATGTCCTGAGTGGGTGTGTTAATAATACAAGGCCAAGTAGTTATATGTTCACTTTCTGTTTCCACACTCGGTGAAAACTCATTTTCACTTTTCCCAAAGCAGTTATATAATCGATGTTGAGGTAAGTAAAGAAAAAACAAAAAAAACACAATTAACTACATTGATTCAGAGCGCAGATATTGGTGTGTGGTCTTGTAGGATGCCAACTTACAGTCTCAGCGGTCTAGAAGACGATTATTATTGGCCCTGCCTACAACCCTTATACGAGAGGTGGGTTTTTACTGCTGAAGCCGAAGTTATATTTAGTTATAAGGCAACTTTGGGTTCAATAATCAAGCACAGGATTAATTTGCAGATGCTTCAACCTGGTTTAAAAAAAAAATTAAAAAAATACAACAAGACTTTAAAGGCTGAAGAAATGAAGCGACGCAGAAATCTTCATCTCAATGTGAACAGAATACAAACTCCTTGAAATGCTCAGCTTTGCTCAGTCAGCTGTCTGCAAAACGTCTCCTGTCCGCATGTAGCAGCTATGTTCAGGTGCGGGAGCTCCGTCCCTTGCATTGAAATGTAGAGAATGTCGACTGTATTCTTAATGCCCAAGACACGGCCCGCGACTGGTTAAACAGCCGCGCTTCTCTTTTTTTCATTTTTTTTTTCTTCACAGCGTTCCAAGTGTCACTGCAGCCAAATGGCACGAGTCTGCATGGAAAAGCTGAAGCGACGGATAAGTGCAGATGCATTGAGTTTAAAAAAAAAAAAAAAAAAAAAAAACGTGCTGGGGTTCATGGTCCAAAGCTGGCAAAAAATCTGCGTTTGCACGTCAAACAATGAAAGCCAGTAACTGTTCTTTGTTAAGTTGTGCTACATTGGAAGGGGGGGTTCACAGTTTATGGGACTCAGAACTCCACTGAAAGGAGCCAATTCCCCAAGCAGCGACAGGAGAGAAGTGAAACTGCGGGCGATGTAGTGTGGGTATTAGCGCTGCAGTGGCAGTGGCCATGACTCCCTATGATGAAGCCCTATGAGGGCTGAAAAAGACGAGGCCAATCTGAAAATCTGCAGACGAGAGAAAGAAAAAAAAACAGATTGGACTGAATTAATTCATTCATTAAGAAGGATTCGTAATTATTTAAGTGCATGACAGGAATTACAGATTAATAAATATTAATGCATCAAGTAAGATTTTCAGACCTGCAATAAGATTTTTCAGACCTTCTAAAGAGCAAAGAAAATAAAAATAAAAGCTGCAGTTACGCTCAAAATGAATTAATCAATAGCTTGTTTTTTATCCTCTTGAGACCCAAATGTCCTTATATGGAATTTACTTCTAATACTGTACACACTTCTACCAAATGTACATGAAAAGTTTATAAACCCTTGTGTGATCCTCATGTGAGGACCGTTCGGTATAACTCTTTTGACAAATTTCTTAATCAAGACATTGATTAAGCTCATAGTTATCAGGTGCAAATATAAATAGTGAGGAGAAAAAAAAAGTAGAATCCAGGTCGCACCAGATCAAGGCAAAAAATGTGTGCAACAAACATTCTGGCCTTGATAACGCATAAGAAAGACACAATACAGACTGCAAAGTAACAGTTAATTGGTCTTGAGAGCCGACATGTTCAACACCATCATATCATCTTGATGACGCATTTGACGCAAAAGATCATGCTCATGCAACTCACTTTAGATTAGCAAGGACTTCATCTTCACCATTGAGGTTAGTTCCTGTTTTGTCACGTTGCCCTGCCTCCTGTTCCTCGCACTACAAACAAAGCAGAACAAAGGGAAATCTATTTTAAGTAAAATGTAATGACAGAATGTCAAACAAATGTAGAGACGAGTGATGGAGCCACTTTTTCGGAATAATGGTGGTATACATTACAGCAAACATTTTAGGTCAGGCAAGTCCTTCTACAACTCGAGGAAACTTGGGCTATGCAGAAACAGATGTTTTAAGGTGAAGAGAAAAACAAGGTTTTGAATTGTGGGATAAAGAAATCCACTAAAGTAGATCAGCCACTTGTCCTGGGGGCAAATTCCCCAGCTCTCTCTCTCTCTCTCTCTCCCTCATGTGAGTGTTTCAGTGAGAGAGAGAATTTATCTGTGCAAGCAAATAACAATTAATCCAACTAGTGAGTTAAGCCAGGCAGGCAATGCTGATCCCTGTTAATACATGGGAAGTTTGCTGATGTCCAGTCAACAGGCTATTTAATCAATAGACTGCAGTGCATGCAAACGTAGATACCCACTTCAAACATTTTATTTCACATGTTTATTAATAGATGTTTTTCTGCCATTACAATTCTTTGCCTTGTGTATCGATTAGAGGCAGTCCGTGCCACACTTTGAGAGAGCTGGTATTGATATATGGGAATGGTGTTCACCTTCCGAAACCATTTTTGGGGGCTGATTCGATTAAAATTGCAATTCTATGAGTATCACGATTTTATAAAACTCCCGATTCATTTTCACTCTGATCTTATCACAATTTTTCTACCTTTAAAAAAGTTTAATGATTGATTAAACGTAGCCCGTTCCTTATAATATTAGTTTTCTTACTTACAAACCAAGTGTAGCATTTAATCAATACAAACTAACTTCAAATACAAGAGTTTAACACCTAAGGACCACCTCCAGCTGGATTCTGCTTCATGATGGTTTGGATCTACACACGCTGCTCCTGAGCTTTTAGTGATCCAGACCCCTCTCTGTCCTCTGCACCTGCTGACTCGTCCCTGTGCTGAACTTGGACAACTTCTGTTATATTGAACTTCCAGCAGCCTAACACATGATGTCGTTATATAATTCCTGTTATCCGTTATCACCCAAATGCGGAGTCTGGTTCCTCTCAAGGTTTCTTCCTATTGCCATCTCAGGGAGTTTTTCCTTGCCACCATCGCCCTCGGCTTGCTCATCAGGGACAATCTCACAATCTCAATATTATCTAAACACATTTTTTCTCACTCCATAAATTTTTTCATTTTTCATTTTGTCAAGCTGCTTTGAGACAATGGCCATTGTTAAAAGCGCTATAGAAATAAAATTGAATTGAACTTAACTGAGCAGCTTGTAGCTCTGTCATCCACCATAATTATTATTTCTAAACAAACGTGGTAAATAATTCACTCCTAACACACGTGTAAATAGTTTAGAATGTAGGATTATAAATAAACAATGACGTTTTCTCGCCTCAAATGCTTCTAAAGTCTCAAACCTCAACAGTGAACGCACGGGTTGAGCGTGCGGCTTCTCACACAGGTTCTAACACACGCTTAAGCTCCAAATAGCGCTCACTGTGTTTTGAGAATGGTATATGTGAGTGAATTTGAGACTAATTCGCTCACAGACTTTGGGAAAAAAAGCAGATCGGACGCTTTTAACGCATGCAATTTTGAAAAATATATCACCATAAAAATGTGTTTCTTTTGCGCCACTCTGAAGGTTGTGTGCGCGGTAGAGAATCATTTATCTCTGAGTCCGATCGACCGATCAGCGGCCACGGCCAATCAAACTGAAAACCAGCAAATTCTGGTCACTGATCAACCGGTTCACCTCCGTTATAAACATAACAGATAAAAAAAATTTTTTTGGTTAATTTACAATTCAGTAGGTGATTTGTCATGGTTTGTGAGTCTCTGCAAAAATAATCTTAATAATAATCGCATCTCCCTTGATTTACTCCCGAGCTTAAGTCTGTATAGTGTTTTTTAGCGTTACTAGCTCCACCTCTAATCCACCGATACTTCTCTGAGCTGCCAGCTTTCATTAGGCACCAAAAAACACCATAAATACTGCATGACCTCTGCTACTCATTCCAGGATTAATAGAAGTCCTGAATTTTTTGTGGCAAACAAGTGCGTGCCAGCTAGCTCAGGGAAAGCTGCAGAGTTCTCACAGACACGCTCCTTCTGCAGGAAGGTCACTGGCTTTCAGCCATTTACGTTCACCAGATGAGAAACTCCCACACGACATGTCTGTGTTCAGATTTGTTTTGAAACACAGCACGAGTTACATGTAAAGATTTCAGGCAAATACACAAATTGCTTTAAAATACATATTAACGTTTAATTTCTGTGTGCTCCAACAGCACAAGTTTAAATCACACTCAACCGTTCAAGTTCTCATGCGGCATAAGAAACGCGCTCAATAACTCAAGTGTTAAAAAAAAGAAAAAAAAAAAGGCACTCACCATAGTAGGGCTGTGATAGTAACCATCACCACCGCCATTACTGCTACCAACAGGCCCAGGATGATCAAGGCCTGACTTCCGTTCTCATCTATAGGTGACTCTGAGAAACCAATAACAAAAACAATAACCGTTATAATCCTTATTTAAAATTAACAAAACTGTTTAATCTCTACTTTTTATTTCTTTTTTTTTACAAAACTAGATTTCGTTCATGTGGTATTTAATTGCCCACTCATAAGCATGTATTAAAAAAGTACAGCGCTGAACTAGTCGATTTTTTATGATATAAGGGCGTTTTTCGTTTACATTTCAAAGTAGCATATTCATTATAATTTGTTCAGTTTTGTTTACGTGATACAGTACACGTGATACACGTGTTGGTGCACATGTACGTGCACCAACAAACAGGTGGAGAAAAATTCCTTGATGAAAAATTCCTATTACTCCTTTTACGTCCGCCCGAATTATTTTTTTTCATAAATATCCTCAATGTACAGACACGGCAACTTTATCTAGTATAGATAAAACATGTCAAAGCACAGTGTGACTGCAGAAGAATTAGTAACCATACAAATATTGTTGATTGTTTTCCAATAACCAAGTTTGACAATTTTTCTAACTGTAACCATTTACAAAAGGTACAAATTTTTAGCAACTCAAGAATGTAATATCATACTTTCTTTTTCATCCTTTTATAGTTACATTTAATGTTGTGTGTTCCTGTTATCACTTAAGTTTTAGCAGGGAAAAATTGTTGTTCATTTTCTATTTTAATTTTGTTCCTTACTGCCGTGGTTAAGACTCCATCCATAAGAGTTCAATAAAAATCTCCTAACAGGAGTTGGTAAACTTCACTAAAGGAGACCTCTGTGTGGCGCAGTGGTAAAGCGCTCGCTCTATCATCGCGAGTTCGATTCCCGGGTGATGCTGTAAACTCTTGCAGCCGGAGGTCTAGAGAGAGCTGATTGGCCGAGCTCTCTCAGAGGGGAGGGATG
>JAQMYJ010000009.1:19863436-19874983 GCA_030014305.1 Clarias laeviceps
AAATGTCAGTGTCATTACATTAGGTGAGAAGAGAACAAATATTATTGCACAGTCTTCTGTCAGAGTGTGTGTGTGTGTGTGTGTGTGTGTGTTTGTGTGTGTGTCTATGGCTTGCTGTGCATGTCTCTATCTCAATGTGCTTTCTGTGGTTTGGATCTGTGTGTCAAGTTTTATGTCTGTGTGTGTGTGTGTGTGTGCGTCTCTGTTTTACGTCTGTCTGTGTATGTGTCTCTGTGTCGCTCTTTTTCTCTGAGAGTGTGCATGTGTGTGCGCGTGCATCTCTCTCTCTCTCTCTCTCTCTGGTTATATCTGTATGTCTCTATATCCATGTTCATGTCTGTGTCTCATGTTTGGTGTTTTTCTGTGTCTCTCTCTGTCTCTTTATGTTTATGTCTATGTCTCTCTAAGTGTATCTCTCACTCTCTCTCTCTCTCTCTCTCTCGGTTTGTATGTGTCTCTCCCTCTGTCTCTGTGCGTTTACGTCTGTGTCTTTTTGACTCTGTGTTTATGTCTGTGTCTCTGCGTGTGTTTGTCTGTGTCTTTGGGTTCGTCTCTCTGTCTCGGTGTTTGTCTATGTCTCTCTCTCTCTCTCTCTCTCTATGTCCTTCAGGTTTGTGCCTCTATGGTTCAACTTTCATGTACATGTCTCTGGATCAGTGTACATGCCTGTGTGTTTCAGTCTGTGTAGCTCGGTATGTAAATGTTTTTGTCTGTGTCTCTCTCTCTCGCGCGCGCTCTGTGTATGTTTCTGTGTGTGTGTGAGTGTGTGTGTGTGCGCTGCAGTAGTTCTGTGTATGTGTGTATATCCGTGTGAGTGTGTGTGTGTGTGTTGCTCACCGTTCCAGGGCTGGCCCTGCACCACCTGACTCCACTCACTCCACTGGCTGTGGTTAATGAGAGCGTCCTGGGCTCGTACTCTGACCTCGTGTAAGTGACCCATCAGGGCGTCCAGGATCACCATACTCGTGTCCTCTGTCTCCATCTGCACAGACACCACAGAGTTAAACATACTCGGATACAACAAGAAAAAGTCAAGAAAAAGAAAGACTGTGCTTACTTTTCATCTTCCACATTTAAACTCTAAATATATTCACCTTATGACCTAATGAAAAATTATTCAAAGCTCAAAACTATCCTTGAGTGGGTGAGATTTAGGACTAGTGAGAATAATTATTTAGCTTCTATTACAACCTACTTAAAAAAATTAAATCACATTTAGAGTTCTGCATTTCAAATGTAAAAATGTTATATTTTATGCCAAAATTAATTGCTCCTCCTCCTCACTTTCAAGATTATTCTCACTACTGGGCTTCATGCGCAATAAGGCAAAGGCCACACCTATGACTGCTGAGGGGAAAAAAAAAAAGACAACAGAAGCTTATAATCAGTTCCAATACACATTCAGGCTTCTGAGAAATTGCAAGAAGATCTGGCACGTTTCTGAAAGGTCAAACTGTCTGACCGAGAGAGAGAGAGGGAGGGAGAGGGTGAGAGAGAGAGAGAGAGAGAGAGAGAGAGAGAGAGAGAGAGAGAGGGAGGGAGGATTAGAAACACATCAGTAGAACTTGAACAGGAGAAGTGGAAAGTTGTGGTGGAGGTGTGATAAGAGGGACTCAGATGAAAAAGGTGGAAAGATATGTTGGCGTGATAGGAGAGTGTGAGAGGAGAGGAGAGGAGAGGAGAGGAGAGGTGCTGCGGCGATTCCCTGCCCTCACCGGTGCCACACAGTACACAAGGGTTATGTGTAATTAGTGTCAAACTGATTAAAAGTCAGTCATCGCTATAGACGCAATTTAATCACTTTCCTTTTCTTTTGCCTTCATCCTTGCAGTCAAAAAGTTGGACTGTATTGTATTCTTTAAATTTTGTTTAGATTTATAAAATATTTTATCTCACTACTAAAATGATTTTGAAGTTTCAAGTTTTATTGTCATATGCACAGTAAAGTAAAAATGTTCCCCCCACACTATGAAATTCTTCCTTTGCTGTCCCCCAATGAATGGCACTAAGGATATATACATCAAACATAGAATTAAAAAGAAGAATATGAAAAAAAAAAAAATGAGTATCAAAAATAAATAAATAATATATATATATATATATATTTTTTTTTTATATATACTCATTTAATATATTTTTTCATATTTTCATATTCTGCTTATTTACAGTTTTTTACTTTAACAGTTTACATATTGTGTATACACACACACACACACACACACACACTGTAAACTGTTAAAGTATGGTTCTTCATTCCAGCGTTGGATTCCAACGATGGAAAAGAGGACAAGCCGGCATTAAAAGCTCACCTTGGACCAGTATTTGGACCCGACTGGTCTGTACTGTAGCTCGAACTTCAGAGGAAACGCGACAGACACATCCGAGGGCCACGAGGTGGGAGGCTTCCACTCGATGTGCAGCTGCGTGGGCTCGGCGTACACTCCAGTGCAGATCAGTTCCTCAGGAGCGTCAGGCTTTACTACACACACACACACACACACACACACACACAAATAAAAAGAAATGAATAAATGTACATATTAATGCTGAAATTTTTTTTTTGTTTGTTTTTTTAAATAACGTCTCTAAGCTGCTTACAATTTTTGTTGATGTCCACGTAAGTGATGGTGGATTTGGAGCCGAGCGGATTGACTTCCGTGATGTTCACCAGGTGTTTGCTGGCCCAGAACAAAGGGTTGCTGATGATGCACTTGTTCACCTCCATCACCTTTTGCTCACAGGTCTCTGGTATGCCGCTATCCGCACTGTGTGAGAGAGAGAGAAGAGAAAGGTGATCGATTTCACATTGAGTTTAGGTTTATTTAGAAACGCCTGAGACAAACAGTACTGTACAGTACAAGCAAAAGTCTTGAGCGACATCTCAAGTCTTCATTTCACTCATTCATCGTCTATACCACTTAGCGAACCCTCAACCCGTGTACGTGCGAGGCCAGCGAGCCGACTCATATCTTCATATTAAATTAAAGAAATAGGAACAAATGTTTTCCTGTGACAGGCTGCAAAGTACATAAAGATACAATTTTAAAATTGGTTGTTTATGTAACAACCAATTCAGCAGCCTGATCATCTGTCATCATCTGCACCATTTTCTCACTGGTTTATGATGCTTTTTTTTATTATTATTATTATTATTATTAATTTTAATGATTAGATGATTGGTTTAACAAACAAAAAACATTCCTCTGAAACTGTTTGGTTACAGGGGCCGGGCTGAAAATGAGAGCCAACAAAATGAGGGCCAGAAAAATCTTTTCAGGAAGCCTGGAGAACTATTCCTCCTCAGGACTACAAGACAGTCTGGCTCTTTGTATGCAGAATATGAATAAATGAGGGTTGGCTCAAGAATTGCAGTGCGCAGTACTGTACAAACTGACACTAAAGAAGAATAAGTGCTTGGAAAGTACCTGAACTGGCTTAAAGGTCTTTTACCATTTATTATAATCAATGAGGTGAGTAAAATGCTGTAAAAACTTGCACAAGGGTCGACAGCTACCGAAACAAGTAAGTCCTTAACTGTGTATTGATGTTTAAAAACCATTTGGCAGGCACATCACCAAGACAAATCGTGAATTAGTTTTAAATGAAAAAAATAAATAAAAAAAACGTCTCCAAATTTCCAAAAGTGTGATGGATGCATTAACACGTTTCAACAATCGTTTCCATTCGAACCCAACAGCCTGAGTGAAAGTACATCCTTTACCTGAACAACACAGGAAGATTTAAAGGATTTAAAAGATTGTGCGCAAGAATTTCTCAACCTCAACAATTTACAGCCAGTTCACTTTTAAGCCGGCACCTGCTGTTGACTTTTCAACATCTAGCAATCACAGCTAAAACAGATTTAATTACCATGCTTTGAAGTAAATTAGGGTCAATTTAATATTTAAAGCAATAAGATATTTATGTGATTGGCTGAAACTTGCTTTAAATAACGCTGATTTATCTTCAATGTGCATAGATCACATCTCAAACACTGTGATAATGTCACTACTTTATGTCTTATAATGAGTGTGTAGTCTTGTTCTGACCAGTGGTGATAAGTGATAAGTCATGTGACCCCACCTTACTGAGGAGATGTACTTGGTGGGTAAGTGTGTCCTCACTCTTTGCGTCCACGTGCACACCATTTTGAAGTGACTCGGCAGTTTGCAGGAAACGCTCAGATATTCAGGGGCATCTGCACGACCAAGCATAAGAAATGTTTTAAAATTTTAAAAATGTAAAGAAAAAAAAAAAAAAAAAATCAAACACACGCATAAGACGACGTCCTCGGGTTTCTCGGTAAATTCATGGGAACAGGGCACAAGCTGAACACATAAACTTGTGTGATCTTGTGTGTGGATGATCTCGCCCTTCCTAACAGGAAGCTGGAGTGCTATGTTGTGTAGTTATATCCTGCGACAGGAAGTGTTTTGAGTTTTACCACCACACACTTATTGTCTCCAGTGGCCTCGGCCCGCAGTTTGAGCGGGACACTGCTGAAGTGCTTCCCTTTTTTACTCCAAAAATTTCCTGACTATTAAACTAGAGGCACCGATCAAGAACTGAGGTACAGTAGAACAGTTCTAGTTTCACGGAAAACCAAAGCAAATGTTACTGATTGCTGCATAGTCTATACTCGTTGGTCTAAAATTAAACACATGCGAATGGAAAATGTGAAAAATCTGATGTTTCCAGTAAGAAAAGAAATGAAAAATTGAAACGGATTCAAATCAATAGCGCCTCAAAATCTTGATCAATCCTGTTACGCACTTGATTTTATATTGTTTATATAAAATTAAAAAAAATTAAAAAATAAAAAAGACTGCCAAGCTGTTCCAAGCACCTTGGAAAATTTTCATTTTGACTCCCTCTGACTTCAACCCTCCATCGTGATTGTACTACACAATACATTACTTTATTTAATGACTTGAAAAAAATTCTCTAAACCATGTTATTACGTCATAAAATTATTAATGGTGATAAACTTGGTTCTGGCCTCTAGTATGCATGAACAAAAAAAAGAAAAAAAAAACTTGAGAAAAATCCTTTTTTATTTATTTTTTAAAATTTTGTATCACCCATGACTTGAACAACTTAATTAGATATTTCTCCTAATGTGACAAATAAGAAGATCCCCTCCCCTGGCTGGTTGCTTAGCTGTGCTGTTCTCTGTTGTGGGCGTGGCTTAACAGTAGCTCGTTTCCATAGACACTGAAACAGCGTGTTTGTAATGGGAGTGACGTAGTATGAAAGTATGTAATAATTTAGCTTATTACAGCTTACACTTTGGGGTAGAGCTCTGAGAGCTGCGTGAACCTGTTGAAGAAACAGTAAAATATGGGACCTTTAAAGGAAAAATATACTGTGGTGTTTTGACCACCACTTACGAATCAGGTTAAATCGGCTGAGACTTGTACAAAAAAAGTGTAGCGTTGACTCACAGCCCAGACGTAGCGTGATGCTCTGCAGCAGGACTCCATCTCTCGGCTCGAGGCAGCTGTAGTTACCCTCCATGCTGTGCGTGGTGTTGGTGAGGGTCAGAGAGCCGTCCGAGAGGTAAGACTGCCTCGCCTTCACTAAGCTCCCGTTGTGTGTCCATAACACCTCCGACCTGCCAAAACTCACAGTCAGTGCTTCAATCACTTCACTTATCCTGTCGCATAGCGATCGAATTAGCACGACTCCCCCCCCTTTCACCACAGTACTCCCATGGACATTATAGGTATTGACTGAGGATATCGATCTGGTCCAAGCCGTGGCTTTCTGTGGCCAATTTCAGAGTCTGGGGAGTCGGTGTGAAGGGATTCTGTGTGATCGAGCTGCAGCGGCTTGGCCCGAGTGTTTAGCTAGCAGGGTGTGAAGCATGAAGTTATCAGTGTTTACTGGAAGACTTGGCTAGGCTGTGTCACGTAGCGCCTATGTGGAGTAATGGATGGGAACGTACCCTTGGTGAGCGCCTCTGCAGGTCAACATCACGGTGGAACCCAGAGTGCCGAACTGCACGTCTGAAACTGCACCAAAGAAAAAAAAAATAATTAACTCACAAAGGCTGAAAAACCATCGTTATTACATGTACTGTACATAGATGTTACATATTCTCTAGATTAGCAAAGCAAAGTGAAATGAATATGAGCAAAACATATCTGGCTTTGGGGAATAAAAATGCGCTTTGAAGATTCATCTGTTCACTTTCCTGTTGAACTACAAGAACATACAATTATCAAAAATGTACTACCCCATGAGGATTAGATAATGCGCAGTCGGTAGCGGCACCGCTCGGCCCTAAATAAGCAAGCCGGCGATCGTACAGTCAACAAGGCCGTAACTTTGCTCTGGAAGGGACCGAGACTGTTTATGTTACCCTCCTGTACTGCCCCTTCAGCCCACAGGGTTTATATCAAGGATGGAATAACAGCCGTCGAGTGCCAAGTACTGGACAAAGAGGCAAGTACGAACACATATGCACTCTGACGAGTGGCTGGACTCCAACACCCTGGGTCTAACTGTACTCCAGAAACCGTCGTGCTCAATGTCGGCTTTCAGGGAATATTGGCAGAAGCGTATCATTTTAAAGCCCACCACATTTCTCACATTTCTACTCATTGGGCCAGGAGGAATACTGCCATTTACACACACACACACACACACACACACACACACACACACACACACACACACACAGAGATTGAACTCCATAAACGATGCATGGGGAATTGCTCTCAGCTTGGATTCTAACAACAGACACGTACTGTTTGTGCAAAAATACGACATAACTGGGCCTCAGGCTTGGGGATTGATTAAATTCACCTTTTTTTTGTTACATGTCTTAGCTGATAATCAGTTCTTTGCATTTGATCAAATTCTAGATTCTTCTCTGGTAGAATTTACTATGGAGATTTATTTAGAGAAGATCCAGGTGCTTAAGGTAAGCAAAGGCAGAAAAAAAGTAAACAACGTTTTTTCTTTCAAAAGCAAACTATTTACCCTCAACATCCAGCAGTTCTTACCTTCATTGCTCAAGATCTCAGAGTCGATGTGGACACAGGAAAGACTGAGGATCCAAAATACCAATAGACCACCGGGGCATGACACTAAGCCGGGCATCTGTGAGAGAGAAAAACAAAACACACAAATGTCGTTGATAAGACTTGTCAAAGTACACTAAGCTCTAGTTAACAGCTGGCAATCGAGCATCAGGCGCGTTATTATTAGGTCTGGGATTGGCCCAGGCTTAGATACTGAAGAACCTCTACCTGCCTGGCAGCTATCAAGGGAACAGGCACGATAATTATGGACAGGAGGCCTCTGGGACAACGCAAACACGACATCCGTAACAGATGTGTGTACTTATCCTGTCCTTTCTCTATAAAAGCATCGCAGAGAATAAACATCACTCTCCCGAGTATTTAAAAAGGGGAAGGGAAAAAAAAAGCAGCTCATAGTTACAGGGTCAAGAGAGGCAACGCCAAAGCTCCACACTGAGCAGACCTCAGAGATGGGCGTTTTTAACACTACTGAGGACAGCGCAAAGAAAACCGTGGAGGAAGTTCAGGTCGTTCAAAAGTTTACGGCAGAAGGTGAAACTTTGAATTGTTTTTCAAGTGTAAATCGAGTACAGAAATGAGTCCCTGGTCTACACTTTTATTTTTGAGGAAACTCACACCAGAATGAACTGCAGGAAGGCCAAGGACAATCATTCCCTCGGGTTAAAAGTCATGCTAATTCTTAAGTAGTGAAGTCATCCATCCCGGGACTTTACATTCTTCAGTGAGGTAGCAATAGCAGGAGTAGCAGCTGCAGTGTTAGTAGTCACGGTAGTAGTAGTAGTAGTTATTTAATCATAAGAAGAGGTTTCCCTCAGGTTAAAAGTCAAACTTGTATTTAAGCGGTGAAGTGAGATTAGCAGTAACAGTGGGAATGGTAATAGTATTAACATAAGTAACAACAATGGTAATAATAGTAATAGTACAGAGTGATTCACTTGAAAGAGGCCCCGAATATATTCTGTAACAACTCTCGCTATGATGAGGCAATCTGAACCAAAAAAAAAAATAAATAAATACACTACATACCTTGACGCCTGTGTAATCGATTGCATTACAAGCGACGCTGGAAGTAATGTACGTTTTCTGCCAGACACTTCGACGCGGTGGTTCACGTTCCTGAACGCATCAGCACGGATATCGAGCAAGATAGCAGCAATTTCACAATGGATTATTATAAAAAAAAAATCCTTCCCCTTCATAGTCAGGAACACCATATTTGTTCCTAAATTGAGTCTGACGTCGGTTAAAACGAAACTGGTGACTCGATAGGTTCATGCTGCTCATTACTATACACCAGCATCCTGATGAGAGGTCAAGTGACTGAGTGAAGGAATACGGCGTTAAACTACCTCCTAGTTGGTGCGACTCGGGGGCATCCTGTCGTGATCGAAACTCCATATACTGAGGAGCACATTGTATGTTCTTTCGTTCAGATTGTTTAGTCCGGGCGAGAGTTAATACAGGATATTCGGAGTCTTTTTCAAGTGAATCACCCTGTAGTATTGGTAATGGTTGTAATAGCAGTAAGAACTGCAGCTGTGGTAGTAGTGACAATAGTAATAGTAGAGGTAATGGTTACAATAACAGTTAAAGTAGCAGTAATAGCAGCTGTGATAATAATAATAATAGTAGCAGTGGTCAAGGCAGCAGGGTGGTGTAGTGGTTAGCACTGTCACCTTGCACCTCCAGGGTCCAGGTTCGAGTCCCCTCTCTGTGTGCATGGAGTTTGCATGTTCTCCACAGTCCAAAGACATATTAGGCAGATTAGGCTAAGTAGTGAGTGAATGAGTGTCTCAGGGTGTGTGTGTGTGTGTGTGTGTGTGTGTGTGTGTGTGTGTGTGTGCGCGCTCTGCGATGGATTGGCACCCTGTCCACGGTGTACCCCGCCTTGTGCCCTGGTATAGGCTCCAGGCCCCCCGTGACCCTGAATACAGGATAAAGCGGTATAGACGATGAGTGAGTGATGTGATAATGGTAATAGTTGTAATATAAGCATTAATAGTAGTAGTGATAATGGTTTTAGTCACAGTAACGATGTTAGGAGTAATAGTATGTTTTGTAGTCACATAATTAACAGCTGTTCTCGTCTTTTCATCACACTAACGCACGAATGTCACAATCTCGACGGATGGAAATTTTCTTTTAAATTTCTACCGTATTTTAAAGTCTTTCCCATAAATATAAGCGCAGATGTCATTTAAGTCAAACAATACAAGTTGAGCAGTCTTTAACCCTCTCTCCCTCTTTCTCTCTCTCAAATTCTACAAACCACAGAGCATGCAGGACGATGATTACAATCTCATCATGCAGTTCACCTGTCTGGAAGCATTCGCACTTAACGTCCATCCTCTCATTTATTCCATTTCCCCCATTTAATCTGTCACCTTGCTCCACGAAATGTGCAGAGATCTGCCAAGTATTTGAATTTTCGCCCAGATGTCAGGAAGAACAGCGGTAAATATTTTAATTGAGAGGGGAAAAAAAAGGAAAGATTCAAGCACTTCGAGAAGGTGCACACTAAGGAACTTTTACTTTTATTGTTTTAAGTAGTATGAGTAATAGTGGAAGTAGCAGTAGTAGTGCTATTGATCGTGGTAGTACCAGTACTATTAATAGTAGCAACAGTAATAGTAGAAGTAATGAAAAAAAAAAAAGAAGAAGAAAATGGGGGAAGGAAAAATAGTATCCTAATAATAATAATAATAATATTATTATTATTATTATTATTAACAACAAACATATGGTAACTATTTTTTACGTGACTTAATCCAATCTGGTGGGGAAAAAAAGCAATCTGGTGGGGAAAAAAAATATCTTAAGCAAAATATCCATATAAAAATGACAACTGTACGAGAAACTTACATAAGCCAGCTATAATTTCAACAGCAGTTCTTCAAAAATGTCAAAGTAATTAAATAAACTGGAGGGGAAAAAGAAAAAAAAACAAAAAAAAACACCTTATCGTACTTTTACAATCTGTTTACAGACTTCACTATCTCGCAAACATGTCAGTACATTAATTTGCTGTGCCGTTTATTTCGAACGAGATACATCATTGGTTCAGCTTAGACCCGGTCTGGCGGGCTTATCTGTTGTGTAAAAATACTCTTATCGCTAAGTGAGAGTAGTATGACTTACATCTGTGCGAAATTGAACTGAATACAGTGTATCTACACACTGAATAAAACCACGACCTCTACCTGAAAATACAGACGGGTCATTTGTTTGCACATGGTTCCTTAAACACTCTGAGTGGCTGAGATAAGCCTGGGTTAAGAGCACACAAAAGAAGTGAAGAATTAAAAACCCGCCAAGCTGTGTAAAGACCAGAGAGGAAAAAGTAAAATGATTTTAGAGTTAATTATCCCATCATAGAGGGAAAATAAAACAGCCGCGGCAGTACCAATAGCTCCGAAAAACATGCAGCCGACTCTTTGGAATTCATACAATGCCAGTATTATTTTGCAATTCATAATTGCTGTTCACTCCAAATTGATAATTAAAAAGAAAAAAAAGAAAAAGAAAAGTGTGTGCCATGTGTTACAGGATGTACTGTAAATGTGTACACAGCGCCAAGTTAAACAGTGGAAACTGTGACGTCCGTTCCCTGTGATTTTGATAGCGGCTCAACAGAATCATCCAGAAACAGATCTGTTCTCAACAGCGTGAAAAAAGGACAAACAGTGCGCAGTGTTCCTGATTACTGAGCATTATATAACACCATCTAAAACAGCTTTACCCTGAGTAAACAATCAACGACGCATCACGACTGCTTTTATTCACTTGTATACCCTTCTAGCTGTGGGTAATCTGTTTACCGGTTCAGCCATGCCATCCTTACACATGGTGGTGTGTTTTTTTCTTTCCAGCCGCAATGCTGCGCTGCCAAGGATTAGCCAACAGCATGATCTCAGGCCAAGTGACATGAGGATGAAGGATTTAGTGAGTTTGTGGCCATCAACCTAGATCTCGCTCATAAATCACTGGGAACTTGGAACCGTATCTTCCAATCATCACGACGTTGCATCGGGTTTCCAATTAATCTCATATGTATGGCTGGGTTTCGTCTCTCGAACAAAAAGCTACACAACTAAGATTGTGAAGACACAGCAGAAGAAAAAGATGAAGAAGAAAAAGAAAATAGTAGTAGTAATAGTAGTAGGAAAAGGAGGAAGAAGAAGAGGAGGAAGAGTAGAAGTGGCGGTGGTGGTAGTACAGGGTGTCCCAAAAAATTTGACATCATTTCATAGTCGAACAACATGACCAATTCTCACTCAAATTATCTCAAATTTTAACAAAATGTGTAAAGTTTTACTTAGTAGTATTAGTAGTAAAAATAGTAGCTGTGGTAGAAGTGGTAGTGGTATTAGTAGTAAAAGTAGTAGTTGTGGTAGAAGTGGTAGTAGTAGTGGTAGTAGTATTAGTAGTAAAAGTAGTAGTTGTGGTAGTAGTATTAGTAGTAAAAGTAGTAGTTGTGGTAGAAGTGGTAGTGGTATTA
>JAQMYJ010000009.1:19878519-19889437 GCA_030014305.1 Clarias laeviceps
CGAAAGCAACCTCATTTCCCCTATAAGTGGCGTCACTTTGGGGAAGTGGTGGCTCACAGGGCTAAGGCACCGAGTTTATGATCAGAAGATCCCCTGGGTTTGATCCCCAGCTCCACCAGGTTGCCACTGTTGGGGCCTTGAGCAAAGCCCTTAACCCTATATCTGCTTCAGGGGTGCTGTGTCTTGAACTATTCCTCAAAACTGCATCAAAAAATAAATCTTCATGGTAAAAGAAATAAGAAATAAGTTGCATCTCAAACTTTTTGCACAGCACTGTCTAGCAGGGAGAAGGAATCCAAGCCTGTCGAGATCGGTTCAGAGGACAGAGACAGTGGTTCTTTGGTCTGTTCTCAAGAATCTGACAAATTTAGCAGGAAGGTGTTCTCACCATCAGGACCCTGACAAACAGTCCACTGACAGCCACAACACAGCAACGAGGGCTGATCTTCTGCAGAGTGTCAGAAATCCATTGGGAGATTCGCTAGGGTAACCAAAACAGGGTTTTACACTTGTAACTACATGTGTATAGCGCTCGATATCATTTATTGCTGTATCTTGATGTATCACTGCCTTCCTGACTTTATCCCCCCTGCTTAGGGTGGAAACACACCCTAGATATCCATGATGACACCCAGTCCGTCATACTCCTGATATACTCCATAAGGAGTCCATTACAGCAGGCATGTTTCCAATCGACGGTAAATCCCAGCTAGCACGGTGGCGTATGCAGCTTGTTTCTGGTATATCTTCGTGTTGTATCTTATATAATATGCGTTTCCTTTTCACCTATTTGGAATTCCTGTAAGAGTCTTGTCTGACTTCACTTCCCTTGTCCGTGCTTGCCAAACAGATAAAGCTGTAAGTGTCTTCGCTCATAAAACAGGAGTGGGGGTTTCAAGGCAGAAAGAAGAAGAATGCATTGTTTATCACAGATACTTCACTTATACTTCACTAGGATTCCATAAGTATCTCCGATGATGTTTACCCGCGGCGCACATGCACGTGTGGTTATATATAACGATATAACGAGCATAATTACACCTAATACCTTGTTAGAGTCCAGACTTTTTTTTATTATTATTTTTTTACAAGCGTTCCTGTGGACTCGTATCCAGTTTCTGGAATTGTTTTCCCGAAACGGTGATGTAACATGTATCTGACACATGGTGCATAACGTCTGGCTCCTTCTTTCTCCCTCAGAGCCACAGGAGCAGTACTGTCCTCGTTCACCGACCGGACGGGGGCACGACAGGACGATGGCACATGTGTCTACACCATAGATGCATAGATGTACTTTACTGCTTTCAGTCAATTAGAAATTCTGGTAAATTAAATTCTGGTAAATTAAATTCTGGTAAAATGGAGGGAAAAAAAAAACATGAAAATTAGCTTCTTACAAAAATATTAAAACCATTATTATTATTTTATTTATTTTTTTTTTTTTTAATCTTGCACAAGCTTTCTGAACATATTATGTTGGATAATGAGATCATTAAACAAACATGGTAGGGAGAAGAAGAAAAAAAAAATGTAAGCAAGCAAACAAATAAGTCTCCTAAAGCTCACTAAAAATCTGCTATCCGTGTGGGATTTCCTGACACACTGAACGTCATGATTTGCGGAAGTCGATAAAAAGCTGTGTGCCACGACAAAAACAATCTGTCCGAAAAATCAAACAGGGGAAGTGTAATATTTAAATGAAAAACTTCTCCCTTTTCACTTTTTCAGGCAGCCAGACTTTGAAATCTTCAAACCTCTTTTCATGCTGCTCGAGATGGATGAAAAACAGATTTCATTTCAGTAAAGTTTTTAGACAGAAAAAAAATAAATTAATAATAATAATAAAAACCTTCCGCGGGCCACAGCATACATTTGTGAAGACCGCGATTTGATGGAGTGAACCGTATTAAAGAAGCACCAGAGAGCCGATGCGAACATTTGTGCCCTGTAATCAAAATGTCAGAGACCTTTCCAGTGACTGCTAAGCTCGTTAAGACCATGAAACGCAGCTGGAGACGGCAAACATGGCTCTGTTGATCCGTGGATAAAAACAAGACGAGAGACAGTTTATTAGGTTTCTGCTGTCCTGTCCTGTCCTGTCCGCTCCTTTCCTGATTGGTCCAACATGGTAACTGAGGATACGGCGGCTGGGAGGGGGACGGTGGTCCGAAAGCGTTATTTGTCTTCGGGGCGGTAGCATGTATGCGCAAACACATGGAGGTGCTGAAAAGTGCTTCTGGCATGGTGTTGATCTCACCCGACAAATTAATGTCTGCCATCGAGCACTGCCGCGGCACAAGGTCAGTGCAACGGCTATTAATGCGCCGCAGTTTTATGTTCGTGTCTTGTACGCAGTTGTACGCATGGGCCTTATCGCCACATTACTCGCAGCGCCAGCAGCTTCGCAGCGGAAAATAAATTGCATTTGATGTCCGTAGGTCACTGGAATGACGCAATAACACAGCTGACCAAGAAACAAGTAAGCAGCCGATTATTCGCATTACTCTTAGGGAATTTAAATAAATATCTAACTAGAACCAAATAAATCTGAGAATCCAACTGGGCACAAACTTTATATATATATATATATATATATATATATATATATGAGAGAGAGAGAGAGAGAAAGTTCAAATGATAGAAGTGAACATTTATTCATTTGAATAAATGATAAATTAGATACATTATAAATGATAATAATAATTACAATGTTTGTGAGCTTATACTCATTTTAAATCTGTACTACTGTATTAAATAAATATGTATAGACATTGAATAACATTTTATTAAACTTCTTTACTAAAACTTCTTTATTAAAATCTTTAAGATTTTTAAATCCAATACTATTGTTTTGCTGGCTTTATTAATTTATTTTTTGCTTTTTACAAAATGTCCGAGCGGCGTTCAAGTCAAACCGGGACTGATTTTACGGAACACAGTTATAAAAGTAAAAACTTGCTTTATTTCTCTATATAATCTCCTGCTACACTAATACACGTATCCCAGCGTTTCACTAGTGCTTGGATAGCAGTAACAGTAGAAAGTCGCCATGATCCAACTGTGTGTTTCATACTGTATCCGAAATGCTGGCCTCCCAGGAACTCCACTAATAGCCCAAACATGTTGAAATGTCCAGGAGCAAAGTCAGAACTGTACACTATGTCGGATGTGGCAAAAACTCCCAGCCAAGTCCCTGTAATGTGCAAGTGGTGTTCGTGAACAGCTGTGTGTGCAGTTCAACAAAGACAGACGTGTCACTTTGGGGCAGTGATGGCTCAGAGGGCTAAGGCTAAGTTACTGATCGGAAGAGCGGCGATTCGATCCCCAGCTCCACCAGGTTGCCATTGTTGGGCCCTTGAGCACGGCCCTTAACCCTGTCTGCCCCAGGGGTGCTGTATCATGGCTGACCCTGCGCTCTGACCCTGCGCTCTGACCCCAGTTATGCTGGAAAGAATTGCACTGTGCTGTAATGTATATGTGACAAATAAAGGCTTAACTTAAAACTTACGAAACTTGTCTGTCTTTTTTTTTTCTTTCCTTTAAAGATAAAGATCTTTTCTTTTCCTCGCCTCGCATTTGAGGCGTCTCATCACTGTGCTTGAAGTCTTCTGTAAAAGTCTATCTGTTTTACTCCATCATTCATGAGTCCCAGTTTAACTCGAACGCCTCTTGTAGTTATATTTAGGACTGTGTGTGTGTGTGTTTGTGTTTGTATGCATTAGTGTACAAACAGTCTCAATGTATTCAGTGCTTTAATATTATGAATGAGACATCGTACGTTTTAATGCGTTATATTTAGATTGAATGTTGTGGAACGTCTGAGTGACAAGTTAGTTCCTGTTCTTACCTGCGTTAAAGCTATGATAAACAGTCACTGTACACCAGCATACACACACACACACACACACACACACACACGCTGCAGCCTGTCATTTTACTGAGAAAACCCTGAGAAACCCAGCAGGACTGAGAGCCCTGAGACTCCATGCAACCTTCTACAAGAAAAACTGAAAGAAATAAGAAGAATGTTAAACAACAACCCAGTTTTAATGATTAAAATCATAAAACAAAGTTCCTGCGTGTGAGCTACAGAAATAATAGTACATTAATAGAATAACACTAACCTGGTGTTCATGATACAGTCAGATCTACTAGAAATAATCCATACCTTCTGTCCAATCATGTTCAAGATTTCATCCTTTCCGCATGACAAAGTTAATAGTTTTAGGCGTGTCGCTATAGGGTCCGAGGATCTATCGCACCAAGATATGCAAGTAGAGTTCGCCACATCCGCTATCCAGATGCAAGATCTGCATATTCATGCTCAGATGAAATGAAAATGTATAAGGGTAATGGCCGGATGATTGCGAACGCGATGTGGTCGGGATCACGCTGTGGAACGCGTGCACGTGGATGAGTTTACCATGCGTTCTGACTCATCGGCAGCCAGTCTCCAGAAATAGACCACGGTGTCATCACACACACACACAAAAAAAATATGGCTAACTAATGTCCCATCACTGAACCAAGACTATCCTTGAGTGAGATTGCAGCTGAGACACGTGCATGACGTTCTACATAGATGGTTTTTTTTTTCTTTCTTTGACACACTGTCGATTCTTCCACAGCGTCTCAAGTCATTAGTGTAAAGCCGGTCTCGGGATGGCGTGGCCTCGAACAGGTCTTAGCCTTTATTGTTCTGTGAGCTGCTTAAAAGCACAAACACCAGCCTATAAATACCACGCGTTACAATGCAAGGAAGAAAAGACAAGAGAGCGAGCAGGAGCGCGAGAGTGTGTGTGTGTGTGTGTGTGTGTGTGTGTGTGTGTGTGTGAGAGGAGAGACCTGAGGGGGAAACAGGCCCTCTCTCTCTCTCTCTCTCTCCCCAAGAGTCGGACAAACAGCTCGGAAAAGGCTGAGGAATGCACGGACCCTGCCAGATTTCTGAGACTCCATTAAAATCCAGACTCTGCATGAGCATGGAGAGCTCGCGAATGTTTAACAGGCCAAGCCTGACGACCGCAGAACCGAAGAAGACGTTTTGGTTATTTTTTTTTTTTTCTCCCCCTTTTGTCCCATGTCTCAAAAAAAAAGAGAGGTTCTGTCATGTAAGCTTTACTGCCATAAGATCAGCACGGCCAACGCCTACGGCTATAAAAAGCATTGTTAGCATTTGACGCCTGCTATCTGGTGTTTGTTTAAGGAGAGATGGAAAGGTAAGGTTCGGCTGGAAATAGCCGGGAGGGTCAAGGTGACTTGCAGCAGTGCATGTGAAGCGGTTTGGAAATGAACCTATAAATACCACATATTTTCTCAACAACCTTTTTTTTTTTTTCTTCTTCTTCTTCTTCTTCTTTTCCCTTCTCAATTTTTTTTTTTTTTTGTGTAAATATACGCCACTTTCTTTTAATTGATGCTTTAGCTCTGTTTAGTCAGACATGTTCATCCATGCCACACCGCAGCCCCCTTATTAGCACCCTTTGCGCGCCAGGCAAGTCGAAGCGTAGTTCCCTTTAATGACTCATGGAGGAACACTCAACACCATCCTCTTTTTTTACAAGGGAAAAATGTGTGTGCGTGCATGTGTGTGTGTGTGTGTGTGTGTGTGTTTGGGGGCTGAAAATAGATGGCATCCCTAATTTGTCACATTCCAAAATCCACACATGGTGGAAACAGGTACTTGCCACGTTAATAATGGAACGAAAAAAACAAAACAAAAAAAAACAGATTAGGTGCGAGTCACAATGTCCTGTCGCGCGTAATCTACGCCGCTATTATGCATCGCCCCTGACGCTTCTGGACAAACAACTAAAATGAATGTCGGCGGCATTTCCCTGGATTATTCTTCTTATTACCCTGCAAAAGGTCATCGCTGAAAGGTAATGAAAAATGGCCGGAGCCGTAATGATGCTTTGATCAAAGCTGGTCTATCTTAAGCTCGCTTCTGCTTAATGAGCCGCTCGGATGGGAAAACGGCGCGGCTGAAATTTGATCCTTCGCACAGCGGGACGTTATGTTGCCCTCTGTGCCTTTATCCGGTCCGTGCTAGAAAACACTAGACTTTATATGGAAGGTAGACTGTACATGCAGTGATGTTGAGTTTAATCACCTGCAACTATCGTGATTTTTGTAAACAGGAAGAGCTCGCTGTAACGTACAACTACACATGTTTTTCACACCGTGCAATCTGAGACTCATTAAAGATTAACAGAAAGGTTTTGTCCACAGAAACTAGAGCGCTCATCAGTTACGCCTTCTTTAAACCGGATTAATCTTACCTGAGAAGGGACTCTAATATTATCAGATTACTCGGTCCATGAGATGCAGAACAAACAGGTTTGTAATTCAGGGAGTACACTTGGTAAAAAAGACAGGCCTGTGCTCCAGGCCATGTTGTTGTCGTCGTCGTCGTCGTTATTGAGTCACGTGACACTGACGTCCAGAGTAAGACGTATCGGTGCCGGTGATCTGTGCTCGTTTTTTTAAAAACTAATACTTTCTCTAGTGCGAGTCTTTTAATCCGTCCTAGATGTCGGTAATCGGAAGCGACGTTCGCATTGTTTGCGTGAACCGGTCCTTTAAAGCCTGAGTAAACACATCAAAGTGAAGCAGCAATGATGCGGAATAAGTGCACTTCATAAACCTTCAGGGCTGGCTCTTTTAAGAGGAAAAGCTTTTTACATATACATACATACACATTATATATATATATATATAACAAGAAAGTTAAACGACAAGAAAGAAAAAAAAATATATATATATATTGAGAAACTTGTACTGTGCATCTTCACACAGAGAGCTTTTGAGCGATTCAAAGAAAACAGAGAAGTAAGTAATCGCTACAGTTGTTTGTATAGGCAAAGCTTGCTAAACAGTTCAGGACGTGGAGATGACGGGGAGGCCTTACCGAGGCCAGCGTTCTCTCCTCCACCAAAAGACCACCCAGCAGTGTGGATCGGGATGCGCTTTATCCGGCTGATTGACCTGCAGTCCCTGCAGAAACTGCGCATCGTTTTGTTTAGTCCCCCCCGAGATGTGCTAATATTTGCCATAAGGTTTCTATGAACACTGGATAAATATAGCTAATATTTCTTTGTACGGGAAGGAAAAGGGACCCCTGGTGTTTGAGAAATGAGATCGATTGCAGGGAATGCACACATTAGGCTCAAACACACAGCGGTTATAAGAGAGCCTAGAATTAAGAAGTGTGCAAGGCTTTGGCAAGAGTTCGTCGTTACCAGAAGAAACGCTGGATTTTTGATCCAGGTCATGGTGGAAAGAAAAAAAAAAAAGATTTGTACAGAAACGATACGGCGCACGGTAACTAACTTGCCTTAAGCAACGGTCTGGAAGCCAGCTATTTACACAGAGTGAAACAGTAAAGACAGCCGAAGAAGTTCTGTCCAACCACCAAGTCCTCTTAGATTACATTTTGCATAGAACATACATAATTAATACCATGTGTGGATTGTTGAAGCTGGGTTTCGACACGGCAGCTTAGGGAAAAAAAAGTGGAATTCAAATCATACACCATGCCTAGCTTGTGGAATGCTACGCAGCTGTGTATAACTCAGGCTGCAAGCACAGGACCGATAAGACTATGAATAAATTTTTTTTTTTTTTAAAGTTAAGGTTTTCTGAGTGTACACATCACAGACAACGTACCTCACAGTTCGCTCTTACTGCATCTCAACCACCGGGCTTCTCCCTGAGGAAATGCAGAATCAAATTTAGCTCAAGCTGCAACATGGCCGAGCAAATAAACAAGTGTGCAAACGGTGGGCCAGTTGAAGTGGCACAATCAAAGCCTCTATATGCAGTACACTCGCAAGGTACGCGGGTCCTGATGGTCAAGGAGTCTGACTGAAAATAGGGGTCTGTCTTCACATCTTGAGGGGAAGGAAGAAGAAAAAAAAAGCTTCTGTAGAGCGTTTGCCATGTGCGTCAAATGGAGCCGAGCCTCTACTTGGACAATGTCTTTGGATAAGTGCTGTGTGTACTTGATGGACCGCCAGTGTGTCAGAGTGCATTCCGCATGCAGGAACCGGTTTTGATATGAATCCAGTTTGTCATCCTGTGGATCGGGTTGTGAACGGTACTCTAGTCTACGCACGAGCCATCGGCCCCTTCGAAGCCCCTGAAAAACGCAGAGCCCCTTGATTTATCTCTGGATCTGGTTTTTCCTTTAGGCACTGGCCAGGACAAGATGGCTACCATATGCCAGGTCTTGACTGAGTCTTGGATGTTTTCCCAGGGCATTTGAAGCCTCAGCCAGCAGCTGTGCACAAAGGCAACGCAAGGCACCTTTTCTACAAATCACACAGCTAAACAAAGCAGCACAACTGGAGCGATGTGTCCCTGATAAGACGTGTGTGAGAGACACGATCCTGAACTAGGGGGAGCAACGGATCTCAAAAAACTCACGGTTCGTTTTTGAGATCGCTGTTTCCCAGTCAAGGAACAGATCAGTCTTTTGGATCGGTCTTTGAGTCAAATATAATTTTGCTTCATATATTTAAAGAATGTTTAAAGCAAGGAACTTTGCCCATGAACCAACAATCAAAGTGTTAAATTTTTAAATAAAATACTCAATTGTTCATTTAAACTGCAATACGAGGCGTGATGATTCTTGTTTTACTGACTTTCTTTTTTTTTTTACCAACTTAATTTTCTATTCAATGCTGTGTAATCACTTCTTGTTGATTGTTCCCATACAAAGTGATAATCCTTTTTTTTTTTTCTTGCTCATCTCCAGAACAGTAGGTGGCAGTATTACACAGACTGACCATAAAATTGAGAGTAAAAGAAATGATAATCTCACCAAGATGGGAACTGGAAATTGGTTGCATTTTCTGCAGGAACCGCGTAGTATATTTTTAAGGGACTCGTCCATTTTAAAGAATTTGAAAGTTGAAAGTTTACACAAGTAATTATAGAAGGAAAAATAAAATTGTGATTTGAAATTGAAAACTGAAAATCAATTTAATTAATTGAGTTTATCCACTGGGAACTGGAATAACGTTACCTAGGTGACGATTCTATTTTTTTTTGTATTGCGTCATGATTTTATAAATATCCATATATTAATTCATGTAGAAATTCTAAACAAACTTAGCAAATAATTCTTTCCTAACATACAGGACGCTGCACTGTCTGGCAATGTGTGAATAATTTAGAGTGCAGAACCTGAAGGATTATATAGTAACTGCAACATTTTACCACCTCGGATGCAAACATATAGAAAAGAAAAATGATTTTTAAACAAGTCAGTGTGGCAATACGCGATTTGAAATGCGTCATGTTGTCGCGTTGTCACTTTGTCGCTCTTGTTTGCACATTTGCACGTGAACTTTATGTATAGAACTTGTCAATCTGTCAAAAAATGTCAATCTGTCTTGTCTCAGCTAATTAGGTTTCTTAATTAGCTAGTTAGTTATTGTTAATTTATGTTGTATGTAGCACCTTAGTCCTGGAGGAACGTTGTTTCGTTTCACTGTGTACTAAACTGTACAGTATATGGTTGAAATAAACAATAAAAGCCGACTTGAACTTGACAGACAAAAGAATTGCGATACGTAATTGAATTGATTTCCCCCGCCATCTCTACTATCCACAAAAGACTGATTAAATCGCCCAGCTTTATACATCACACAACCATTTTACAAGGTATAATATCCAAGGGCGTTTACTCTGATTGGAATGTGTAATCAGATCTGCTAACCTTTACACACTTTGAGCAATTTAAAACTGAAGTATGCTGGTGAGACAATTAATCATTCCAAAAAAAATAAATAAATAAATAAATAAATAAATAAATGCCAAAAGCATATGTGGAATGAACAAAAGTTTCAGTTTTGGAACACCTGAAAATCCACCACCATCCAGATGTTCATCACAGACTCTGCCAGCAAGCAGTTCCAGACTGCACAGGTGGTAAGAATAAGATACCCTCCTTAAACCTGATCTTGTTGGAAAGGCAATTTTTTTTTTTCAGTTTAGGGATATTAAAACCATTATTCTTGATTTTTCAAGGTAAATCACAAGCACAGAAAATCAATATCACACAACCTCAGTTCCAGACTAATTGATCTCCTTGGTCTGGTCCAGACTTGATTGCAAACCTGCGATTGCGAGGTTGCATCTGGAAGTCGGCAAAACCTTTTAAGGAAATGCAAACATTAGTCCGGTGAAAAAGAGCACTCGTGCTTTGCATCGAGGAAGAGGATATGGCGCTCTGAGTCACTTTTAGACCAAATCTGGAAACTCTCACTGATCCGAGAGGTCTGTGATAATCACCTGTCACCTCGTGGAAAGTGCTGGCTTTGTCCGAATAACCGCCTCAACTCATAAAGCTTGTGCAGTCCACTAGAAAGAGAGAGAGAGAGAGAGACGAGGCTCGCTCGGCAGTTAACATGGCGCCATAGTACTGCTGAGTGTAATTATAGAGGCAACGCTCACTCCGACATGCTACCACATCATGGACAGCACTAAAAAGTCCACAACACAAACATGTCTTTTGCACAAACTGGCGTGGTGTAAATCAGAGTCAGATGGCGCCGAGCCTGGCAGCGACGAGCACATCCGTGAAGCCCTCGGAGACAGCCGTTTGCTTTTGTAAAGCGAGTGGCACAAGAAATATGGGTTCGATTTCAGCTCCGAGCCATATGAGTCACGGTGAGGAAATGCTCTAGAACGGATTCGAAAGGTCAGACTGCAAACTGCTGCAACATCTTCACTGCCACACACACACAAAAAACTGTAAAGTTGTAAATCTCTGCGTTTTGCGACGTATAATCATGTCCTGAAGCCGGCAGAGCAGCGTGCTCCTGTCAGAGCTCGCAGGTGTGTGTGTGTGTGTGTGTGTGTGTGTGTGTGTGTGTGTGTGTGTGTGTGTGTGTGTGTGTGTGTCTGTGTGTGT
>JAQMYJ010000009.1:19897698-19908076 GCA_030014305.1 Clarias laeviceps
GAGGACATGAAGTTAGTTGGGGTGAGAGAAGAGGATGCAGAGGATAGGGTTAGATGGAGGCAGATGATTCGCTGTGGAACAGTGCAGTAGTGTATTTGTTAACGTTCCGTGATCATACGTGATTGTGGTGAGAGGTATCTTTGATGAAATCTCTCGGTCTTCGTAGACAGCATTTTTCGCAAAAAGTCCTCCATTAAGGGTAGCTGAACAGCAATCTTCTGAAGTAAGCCACCTTCTGAAAAACTTTACCGCCTGAAGCAGTGCAGTTGCCGTACCACATTATGATGCAATTTGTGAGGATGCTCTCAGTGGTACAGCGTAGAAGTTCCCCAGTATCTTAGAGCACAGGAGAGACTTTGAAGGCCCTGTTGTGCCTTTCTAATCAGGAGAGAAGAGTTCAGAGACCAGGTGAGATCCTTAGAGATGTGGACCCAAGGAGCTTAAAGCTGGGTCAGTTCCGTCGATGAGGATGGGAACGTGAGTGTGATTGCCAGTTTGATTGAAACCCACAATGTTCTCTAACGTCATCAACTTCTCATTCCCCTCATGAGGGTCATGAGAGCCTGGATCCTATCCCACGGAGCTCAGGTCACAAGATTAGGGAGTGCCAACCCATCACAGGGCACAGCCGCACACACAGTCACACACCCAGTCACGCACTACAAGCTACTCTGAAGCGCCAATCAGCCTACAAGACACATCTTTGAAAACCAGAGTATCTAAAGGAAACCCTCAAGGCACAGGGAGCACATGCAAACTCCATGTACAGACCGGAAGCAAAATCCAAACCCCTAACCCTTGAAGTGCAGCGCAGCAGTAGTAACCTCTGAGCTCCTCTTCCATCTTACATGCTTACATCGACAGAGCTACCTGTTTCCTCTTTCCTAAACTCCTCATTAGTTCAGTGGGTTAGTATGAATATCATATAAGCATGTGATAATGAGAGTGTCGTGTCCAAACAAGTCCAGGTATTAGACTGGTGAGGGGTTTCGGAAATTATTGAATCATTTAATGAATAATTAATTTCTGAATAAGCTGAGCTAGTGTATGTAGTAGTATTTTTTTTCCTTAACTGTAGTCCTGATAGGTTTACGCTACTCAATATGTATGAAATAAAGATACATTTCTGTTTAGATTTGTAATTAAAACTAATTTTCAGATGCAGATCAGCGTGTTTCCTCTGATGACTATAATGATGATGAAGATACATATTTATTGTGCAACTAATATGATGATGCTGATGATAAAGATGTTTTCCCTCTAATATGACAATGATAATGATAATGAGGATGGTGATGATGAGCACAAAAACAACGATGATGGTGATGTTGAGGAGGAGGATGAAGATTACATTGGAGATGGTGGTAAAGATGATGATGATGATGGTAGTAATGGTAATTAGGCTAATCTGCAGAGTAATTTACAGTGTAACAATGAGAATGTTGCTGTACATAATATAATTATTATGATTATTATTTTTAGTAGTAGTAGTACCTGATATACACCAATCAGCCATAACTTTAAAAGCATTAGCATTAAAACCACCTAGGTTTTGGGTTCCTGTTGTGCCACCAGTGTGGCTCTGAACATTCAGCATGTGGCTCCAATGGGACATCTGGGAGTGCTGGGGTGTCTGCCAACCGGGACGTTAGCAGTGGATCCTTTGGGTTCTGTGGGTTGTGGGTTGTATGGTGGGGCCTTTGTGGATCGGGCTTGTTTTTCCGCTGCATCACATTTGCTGTATACTTGAATTGAGATCTGGGGAATTTGGGGAATCAAGCTTAAACCCTTTGCCTCCTAAGCCCACTGTAATGCACTGGGTGTTCTGATACCTTTCTGTCGTGGCCCATGTTGACTTTTTATCAATTTATTCTGCAGTGGTGTTTCCGTTGGATTGGGCCAGACAGGCTACCCTTTGGACATAGACAGGACTTGTTTGTCCATGATTCCATTATCAGTTTACTGGTATATATTTGATCAATTTTATTGAATTCATCTGACAGGATTTTATTGATGTAGCTGTACAGTGTGTGAGTCACTGGGTTTATCATTCTATGGGAACATTTAAAACTGCTATAGTATAGTAGACCATTAAGTTGAATGCATTTAAAGCGCTTACACCACACCACTAAGAGTTTTTCTTCTGTTTTCTAGATTATTTTGGCATCGTTTTGCCGAGGGCTTTTAAAACTGGCATACTAAATATGAGTAATACACAAAAATAAACATGCAGGCTAATCAGGCTGTGTTTGTGCACTTTCGGGCACTTTTGAAGCACACACAACCCTAAATGTTTTCTTCAGCATAGGATCTTCTTTAGCCTTTAATCCAAACAAGCAAACCAAATGCACCGAAATGCCACATCAAGATAACCGCAAATATGTCTACTTATCCATCTGAGGATGCCGAAGCGGTCTTTCCCCCCCAAAAAAAATTCCTTACAAGACATCAAGCATCTGACTATCTTAGCCTTTTTACAAAAGTACAGAGAAAGGTCAAATAATAGGCTTGGTGAGTGATGAGGCTCTTTAAATGATCTGTTTTTTTTTTTTTTTTGTTGAGATATTGAGATATATCACTGTATAATTTAGGCTACATATCACATAAGTAGAAAAGACAACCAAGTTCAAGTTAGTTCATTCCTTCAGTGTAACATAATGTACCATCGAGTTGCAAAGCGTAAACATTAACCTTTTTTTTTTTCATTACTGATTATGCACACTGCTGGGTAACACACTTAACAGTTTCCTTATTGTGACATATAATTTCAGTGGTAGGTTCCACATGGCTGATCACACATATTTACTGTATAAGCAGTTTAACATCAGATTTTAACAAATAATTGAATTCAAATCATAAAGAATCTGTAAACTTTAACAGTGTACTGCACATACCATAGTCAATTTACATAGTCGATGAATATATGCTCAATTACACTAAGCTATTATAGATACAAATATTTTTAAAAGAATTAGAGAATACTTTGTTGAAAAGTTATGCCACAGAGACGAATGAGATCATCTGGTACTGGTGACTTGGCACTGATACAGTTTTTTGAGTCACAGAATGAGTTCTGTTAGTAAATTCGTTGACAGATGTTAATAAATTGATATATAAAGTGCTGTGAAAAAGTATTTCCTTTTTCCTTAAAAACTTTTTTGCATATTTGTTACAGATCATCAAATACATTTTAATATGACACAGATAACCCGAGTGGCATTAATGGCTGCGAGGCGCATGCAGGAAGTGCGGGTACAATTTCCACCCAATGCCCAAACCCCAGCCACTGGACGCAGTGCCGGTCCCAAGCCCCGCATAAATATGGGAAGATTGCGTCAGGAAGGCCATCCGGTGTTAAAACCAGTGCCAAGTCGTGTGCGGATCAGATGGCATGGTGTGGCGACCTCACAGTGGGAGCAGCCGAAAGACTAACAACAACACAAAGATAGCCCAAGTAAATAAAAAAAAAGCAGTTTTTAAATGATAATTGCATTTATTAAGAACAACATTCTGCCTGGTCCTATGTGAAAAAGTAATCGCCCCCCTTGCTAAATCATGAACTGTGATTTTTGGAAAAAATCACTTGCCACACCCAGATCTGATTACTGCCATAAATCACTTAAACAGAACCTGTCTGACAGAGTAAAGGGCGCTAAAAGATCTGAAAAAGCAACACGATCTAAAGGAATTCAAGAACGGATGAGTAGGGTGTATTATCCTGTTTCAAAAGGACATTTCCATGAAATCCTGTTTCCATGAAATGGTGTATTTGGTCAGCAACAATGTTTAGGTAGGTGGTACAAGTCAAAGCAACATCCACATGAATGGCAGGACCTCAAGGTTTCCCAGCAGAACATTGCCCAAAGCATCACACTGCCTGTGCCGGCTTGCCTTCTTCCCATAGCCTTGGTGCCATTTCTTCCTCGGGGAAGCAACACACACACACACACACACACAAACACACACACACAGCTGTCCACATGATACAAAAGAAAGCGTTGTGCACCAAACCAGGCCACTTTTCCCCCATTGCTCCATGGTCCAGATGTTACGCTAAAGTGCCCAGTATAGACGCTTTCAGACAAACAATGAAAAAATGTTAAATGATATCAAATTATGATAGGATGTGGGTAGCAATGCCAATTCATGGCTTAGGTTCGGGGTCCCGTGTTAAGGTCACTGTCTCTGTTTCCTCTATGTTCCCTCTATGTCCTAGTGGGTGTTCCCTGGGCTTTCCTGTTTCCTCTCACCTACCAGCTACAGACAGTGAGTGAGTGAGTAAGTGAGTGAGGATTATCTCTCAATCTAGGCACTATGATTTCAAGATTTAAAAATATGATTTTATACTGACATCTTCTGGAAATATATGGTATTGCAATAATCACATCCAAGCCTGTCAAATACTGTACATGATATTAAAAGTGTCCATCAATGCATCAGGAAGTAACAACTAATTAAACAAAGCTGACTTTGATTTGAATCATTCGTATTGAATCATATAACTGTGCAACATACTGTATATGGAAGTAATCATGAAATCTAGTAATATTCCGTTCAATATCTTCTTGTACGTCCTATTTAGTAATGTTACATCTCCGGCTTCTTCTGCTCTCTCTGCTCAATTTTTTTTGTACTACAATACATGAAAAGTTCGAAATGTATGTTTGAAAGACATTCAGACTAGGCTAATTGGTGTTCCCAGATTGCCCGTAGCGTGTGTGTAAGTGTTAACTGGAGGTCCTACTATGGTCGTACAAATGGGAATAAATGCAGTGGTCACCATTGGCCTCCAATGAGTTGGAAAACAGAGGGTTTTCAAACAAGCAAGAAGTAGCAAACTGATTAGGGATTTAAAAAATTTTTTTTTTGTGCACATGTTCTCACACGAGTAATAAAAGGAACAAATGCCAAAATATTATGACTTTTAATTTTTGGTTTTTATGAGTGTCATATATGAGATTTTATGTGATTTTTCCCCAAAAAGCTATAACCATCTGCCATAGTTTTGTCATAATACATAAATATTCTGCCTGCAGTTGTGTTTGTGGTTATTTAAGGATACAATTTAGTATCAAAATATATTGGTTGGGTTTTAATTTAAAAAAAGCAAACTCGTGCTTTAAGAGTGATTTTGCAGTGAGTCAAAAAGAATGTAGTAAGTTTAAAAGTGTTGAGTTTTGGTACATTAAATAAAGTTTAATTTACAAAGATTGTTGAAGTTCATGAGATTCAATGCAAAAACTTGAGTTTACAGCATTCTCAGCTTCTTCCTCTTCCAATTTTAATTTCACTTCGATACAAGATGACAGCTCCTTATCCATAGTATTGCCATTCACCGTGTAACATCCATTATAAAACTGTTACTTCCAACCGAGCAATCTGATTGGACAAGTGGCATGAGTGGTGATAATTAATCAATATCATATGAGAAGGAGTGCTGTTGTGATGAATATCAGCATGGATGTCATATGGTCGTAAGCACTGATATATTTTTGGCAAAATTTGTAAAAGTTTGAAAAATTGTCAAACTGTTCATATATGAATATTAAAGAGAATATTATATAAAGGTGAGTAATAATGCTAATATTTTACAAGCATGTCTTGATTTTTCAGTTAAAGGCAAACAGCTGTACCAGTTGTTTTGTAATATACGAGTACAGATACAATGCAACAGGTAGATTGTGTAGATGAGAGGTTTATAAACAAAATATCATTTTTCATTGTGAATTAATAATCACTTATACTTACACTGAAATCAGTAAACTAATTCACATTATTACTGTGCATCCATCCATTTAACACAGTGATGAACTTACATTAAATCCAATGCCTTGGGGAAAAAAAAAAAAAGAAAAAAAAATTAGAGCTAGAAATAAACACACAAAAGACTGTGACTAAGACCATCAGTAATATGTTAAATAGAGGTTAATTTGGGATTTACTAGATGGAGCTGCCAACATTTTGGGATCAGCACACAACACATACAATATATGTTCAAAAGTATTTAGTCAAACCTGAAATGACATTGTATCCAAATACATACACGTCAATATAGAGTCAGTCCCCCTTTTGACACTATAACAGCTTTTGTTCTTCTTGGAAGGCTGTGCACAAGATTATGGAGTTTTTCTGTACACATTCATCCTGTAGAGCATTTATGAGGTCAGGCACTGATGTTGGACAAGAAGGCCTGGTTCGCAATCTCCGTTGCAGTTCATCCCAAAGGTGTTCGATGGGGTTGAGGTCAGGGCTCTGTGTTCGGGCCAGTCAAGTTCTTCCACACCGAACTCATCAAACCATGTCTTTGTGCACTGAGGCACGGTCATGTTGGAATAGAAAAGGGCTTTCTCCAAACTGCTGCCACAAAGTTGGAAGCATAGCATTGTCCAAGATGTCTTGGTATGTTGAAGTATTAGGATTGCACTTCACTGGGGATGATTGAAACACCTGAATTAACAGGTTTGGTCAAATACTTTTATATTATACAGTATGTAATGATCAGCACACCAATCCAACTTGATGTTTTGGTTTTTCAGTTAGTTATGTTCCTGGGGTTATAATGATATCAAAACATCTTCTGATTCTTTTCTAATAAAGACTGTACACATACAGTACCACCTAGTAGTTAATTACTGTAATACAGTTTGACTGAAGGAAACTGTTTTATAATTATTCCCCCACAGTCACAGTAATCAAACTAATTACTAATCTATTATTTCATGCCATGAATGATCAGTGTATAATACCAGAAATCAGTTTCACTCCATCCACACAAGTTCATGCTCCAGTTTAAAAGCCTGATTGTAAAGAAACATTACAATTAAAATCTTTATGTATAAACAAGTAAAAAACATTTTAAACGAAGGTTTAACTCTCTGGTGAATAGGAGTGTTATACAAGTATTGGAAGCATTTGGATAAGAATAAGCTTTTCAAGTGTAATAAAACCACAATACCCTTAAATTAGCTAAAATCTGATTGGTTAGAAGCAGCTCTGACACTAGTTTTGGCTAAAACGCAAACCAGAAATTCACGATTTTTCAAACTCACATAGGTTGTAGGTCAGACACATTACATAATATACAGCTAAATAGGTCTTTAACAACTTTAACATCCATCCATCCATCCATCCATCCACCACCCATTTATCGAATCATCCATCCATCCATCCATCCATCCACCCATCCATCCACCCATCACCCATCCATCCATCCAATCATCAATCCAGTCATCCAGCCATCCACCCATCCATCCACCCATCCATCCATCCATCCATCCATCTATCCATCCAATCATTCATCCATCCAATCATCCATCCATCCATCCATCCATCCATCCAATCATCCATCCATCCATCCATCCATCCATCCATCCATCTATCCATCCAATCATCCATCCATCCATCCAGCGTCTGTACTGCTTATCCTGTGTAGCATTGTGGGCAAGGGCACAAGACAGTGTACAGCCAACCCATCAGAGCGCACAAGCACACACACACTCACACACCAAATCACACACTATGAGCAATTTGGAAACACCAATCAACCTAGCTGTCACAAGAAAAATGTAAATATACACAGTAAATAATACAATACAATACAATACAATACAATACATAACATAACGTCACATAACATATCATAATACAATACAGAATATCATTCATTTCAAAAAGTTGCAAAGTCACTTGGAGTAAGAGGAATACAACACTTCACTCCATGTTCTAGGAAGATAATCACCTTCACACCACCCTATTGTGAAATATTTCCCATAACAGCATGTTCTGAAGTGTTTTATTCCTTACATAATATCAGCTTTTACAGTCGTGCTTAAACATTATTGCTAGTATTCTAATGATTTGTCCTACCTTATCAAACTGTCCCACTGTACTGAGCATTTATAGGTCTTCATAAACCAATGCCGTGAATGTTTTAGACACTTTATTGCTTTGACCTTATCAGTAAATGACTCTAGCATGAAAATATAAGTAGCATATCTTTTTATTTATTCTGTCTTATGATCAGCAAATGTCTTTGAGAGTTTAGAAAGTTTACTTATTAATTTATTTTTTGTAAGGGAGGCAAATATACAGTAGTTGATAGAATCATAATCATAACAGGGACTAAATTAGATCATGAATTTCCAAAACATTAAATGTAACTGTACATGAATAAAACACACTGTATAAAGTGTCACTCTTTAATCAATAAGTAAGTTTACTATTTGACGAATTGCTGTGGAAGAAACTTAGACGAGGACTTTGCATTGAAGCATACAAGAAAACCCTGCTGTTGATTATTTTTCTATAACGGCTTACCACGCTGTAGATGTTTTACACTCACATACAGACGTGGGACAATTATTAAGCATGGCAAGAATCACACCATATCCTCAGCATGTTTCAGTCCAGCAGGGGGCAGCCTATATTCACAGAAGTGACTAGGGATCATTTCTTTATTAGGCCCTAACTCAGATATGTTTGGACAGAGAAGACAGGATTACAGTGACAGTTCAGTTTAATGCCTTTCCTGATGAGAGGACACTGTGTGTCTGTGTGTGTCTGCGTAAAACAGGGTCTATTGAGATTCACAGACTGAAACAGAATGAGCTTGAACATCAATACAGAGAGAATTCATGGGTGTTGTCCTTACCTGGTGTCCTTAAACGCTCCTGCAAGTAGATTTTCACGATGTAAGACATAAAACCCGGGTTTCATAAAGACATCAGAAGAAGAAGAGAAGAAAAAACAAACATCTCTATAAACTCATCCCGGTGTAATTATATCCCGACACGCGCCTCTGTGTTTTACTTCAATCGCATCAAATCGTCTATAAAAGATCTCGTGCTACAGATGTGCATGTGCATACGCATGTAAATACACACGTGTGTGATAAACAGGGATAATTATACAATCTATGGTTTGAAAGAGTATAAAATAAGGGATGAAATGACTGAGTTCTGTCTGTCACTAAATTATACAGCTCCAATCAGATGTTATTTAGAGCTGGATAATGAGTAAGTAATCACACTCAATCAGTCGTGCTGCCTCGCATGGCATGTTTACCCCTATTAAAGCTCTGTCTTATAAAGGTAAGCAAGTGATTGAGCAATTGACTCCACTAGAATTGATTTGTGCTGGACTTCAGAGCCTTGACTTGACTGAAAAGGCCATATTATTTCCTGAGCTCTTGAACAGTACATTTTTTTCTTCTTCTTCTTCTTCTTCTTCTTTCCCCCCAACAGAAGCAATAAGTGCATGTGCCTGGTGTGTGTATGCCAACACGTGAAGCTTTATGGTCGACGTGTGGCTGCTGGGAATCTTGGGCGTCTTGGCCCCGATAGTCTCTGCGGATTAGGAGCTCTTTTCCAGACGAGCGCTACATCCTGCTGCTGACGGCAGCTTTATTTATTTATTTTTGCCAAGTCATAAAAGTGTCAGTCAGGTTACTACGGCATGGCTTTGAAGCAGGGAGCTTGTGTCATGAGATACACCAGAAAACTGCCCTAGCGGCAGGGTGTCAGGCTTCAACGACTCCCCACAAGCTCCATATCTGGATCCTGGACGCTGGATACAGACATCACAGCCAAGAGCAGACCAGGAACGCCAAAGTACCCAAGTCCCACAGAGATGGGGAGGGGGGGGGAGCATGCTATAAATCAGTTTTAGTAATGCCTTACTGCATGAAAGAGAGGAGGCTTGGCCCTTTCACCCTCCACTATCTCTCACCCACAGTTCCCTTCAACCCTTCACACACCCTCTGCTCTGTGTCTGACCTACAACGAAAGAGGAAAGGGACAAGGCACCGGGCTAAGGCTGAATTTAATTAGCGCCTCCCTGACTCGACCTTCCTCTCCTTCCCGGACTTGGGAGCATGAAAGCAGGCTGGCTTCATCCCAGATGGGGAATTTTCCAATTCATCAACTGCTTCTGCGGCAGTTGTTTCTCCGAGCAGCTGGTGATGCTGGAACAGGCCGAGCTGGTATTTTTCAGCTCATCCAAGCTAACGCCGATGCTCTGCTCTGCTCCTCAACCCTTTGCTCCTCGTTACAGAGCATGATTCATGCATAATGCACATCACATGGCACCTTTAATGCTCTCCTGCTGAACAGGCTCAGGCCGTCCCCCCAGCAGGCACGGTCCAGGCAATGTTCCTCAAACAAATCTCATGGCTCAGAGGACATCTGCAACAGGTCTGATGTGAGGAACTAATGAGAAGCAGAGACCGTCAAGATTAAATCACTACCTTGCAACCGGTGCTTATATTCCCAAATCAGAAAATGGTACAGGTCTGGTCCGAGGCTAAATCAAAACATGTTATAAGTAGTATGGATTTAAAACTAAAGGCTTCCTCTGAGAGATTATATGTATATATATATAT
>JAQMYJ010000009.1:19908169-19921103 GCA_030014305.1 Clarias laeviceps
CTGTCTCAATCCTTTACCATAAACCTATGATAAAAATTATAGACCCTTCATTTCTTTGTAAGTGGGCAAACTTAGAACATCTGTAGGGGATCAAATACTTATTTCCCCCACTGTATATCTATCTATCTATCTATCTATCTCTCTCTCTCTCTCTCTCTCTCTCTATATATATATATATATATATAAAATGTGTGTGTCTGTGTGTGTGTGTCCTTTCAAATGTTAGTTGAGTTAGAGCTAGTTGTAGCATGGAAATTATCAGGTAACCAAATATATATATTTTTTGTAGGCGTATGTGATAACTTTTACTATTTTTACACTGTTGTCTCTGGATGTTGTTTACTGCATTGATTATCTACAGCGGTGGGCAAAAGTCTTGAGCCACCCATCATTTCTTCATATTTTGCTCAAATTTTAATGTAGTCTTGAGGAATAGTTCTTCAGACTTCCTGAAGAACTCATTTTTGGCAGGTTTTGGTTCTCGATTTCAGTCCAGTCCTTGTACCTGAACAGCCACACATGGACCTATGAATTATTTAAGCAAAAACACATCTAACTTAAGGCATGAACCAGTGCGAAACAGGTGCAGATGATGATATACTGTACAGTATGTGATCAGGCCCAGGGGTTTGTATACTGGTGATGCTGAATGGTAAGTGGTTGGAACAGATGAGAGGGGAAATGAGGTTGCTGCTGAGGTTGTTACATAATCAACCATTTTTTAAATTGTATCTTGCAGTCTGTCACTGCAAGACATTTGCTCTTGATGCTCAAGTACTGTAGGCCAAAAGATGAACCAGGAACTGGCCAATATACAGTGCGTAAGTCTGCTTTATTCCCAAATACAATATAAGTACTTTTTTTAGGAATAAACATTTAATTGGTCCCAGTCTATTATTAAAAATCATATTGTAGAAATGTTTGACATTTAATACATTATTCTTTCAGGGTTATTATTTTGCTCCATTCCCAAGTTACCCAATGGAAGCATAGTGTAGAACCATCAGTGACTGTGATTAGAGATTACTTAAATGTTTGGTGCATCTTAAAAAAACAAAAAATCAGCAATAGAAATCATAGCTAAAGTAAAAGTAAGCGTATTTCCATACACATGCAATGTGAAGGGAACTCATAGGATTGGGCCAAAACAGCTGTGTGGCCAGAGGAAAACCACTTTTAGTAAGACTTATCAGAAAAAAAGGCTTCAGTTTGCTAGGACTTTGGAGCAAGGGGGAAAAAAATTACCCTATTCCACAAAGGTGTTGCTTCAGTTAGTGAGGTTTAGACTTTGCACCGTTATATGGCAAGAAAATCAGAAAAAGTCAGCTGACTACCTGAGTGCCTTTTTTTTTTACTAGTCCAAGTAAATAAGCATCATAATATTTATCAGCTCCATACAGTATCAGATTGAGCACATAAACAATATATATTTCCATCTGATCTGAGATAACATGTCTCAGGGACATAAATTGAGGAAGGAAAGCTTTATATTCAGTATGTAAAGCATTATGAAGTCATTTTATTGCTTCCAGAAGCCAAATCCATAAATATTTTCTTATTACCGTTGTTCATGCAATAGTCTCAGGATGACAGAAACTTAGCTAAGGTTACACTTCAATTACAAACCCAATATTGTGTTGTATTTTGTATTCATGAATTAAAAGCTTAGGGGCAAACAGTATAAAAAACTGTACCTTATAATTCTCCTGCCAAAAGAACAGGAAAAAAACCAATAAGAGTGGATGGTGCCGTGCATGTGAGTGGTGCTTTACTGGATTGCAGCACTTTAGATTTGCGTACCTGTTGGCCCTTCATCTTTCCAAATAAAGGGTTGTCAGAGGTCAGTATTTAAAGACCCAACTTTTTTTCCATACCTTCAGGAATTCTAAAGGGAAGATGGAATCAGTGGTAGTGATGGCAGTTGTATTGAAGTCTTTCTATTGATCTGTACTTAGCTTGGCTTAGCTATAGGTTTTCTCACTTTGCTCCAAACGAAGGTAGGAAGTGGAAAATCTCACTTTTCCATGACTAGGGTTGGAGTCTGTCCCAGGAAGACTGCGCATGAGGCAGGAATACACCATGGACCAGATGGGAGTCCATCACAAAACATCATATGCACACAGCTATTCCAAACTGTTGCATATACTGTATAGCCAAGTCCAACAACTGGCATGTTTTTGGAAGGTAGGAAGAAAATGACGAACCTAGTGACAAGCCAAAGGTTCAGTAACCCAAGATCACCCTGGATCGTTCTTCCATGGCGCTGCCTTTTAATTAGACAAAACTCTAAGACTGAAATCAGAACAAATTATAAAAAAGCTGGCCAGTAATTTTAGAAGACAGTACAATACATTATATATTAATGAGGTTTCATCCAACTAATAACCGGAGATCCATAATGATAATTACTATCATTTTATCAAATCACTGGAATTGCATTGAAGCATGATCAGCACTAACGTTAATTATCACTCGGGGTCATTTATTCCAGTTACTGAGCTAAAGTTTTTTCCCCCTCCACGTCATCACCAGCTGCGAAAGGAAATGTTAAAGTTGAGCTTGGAGATTATCCAAAAGTTCCTGAATCTCCTTGAGGTATTCTTCACCTTTCGTGAAACCGTGAAACGCTATGGCAATTGTGCCCTGAAGTGATTAGATGTCAGTCTTGCAGTTAGCTGCTCTAAAAGGTCGAACCTGTCATTAGGCAGGTCCAGGAGTCGACAGCCGAGCAATGAGCTATTGATTTTGCTGAAATCCACAGTTGGGGGTTTAAACCTAATGAATGATGAAGAATGTCAAAATGCTGATCAGATCAGATCACAGGCTGAGCTGCTTTAGCAGTTGGTGTGTGGATTGGAAACAGCAGGAATGGAGATTTTAGGATTAAGGAGACTATATTTCTAAAGACAGTCAGTGTGGGGTACATAGATTTAGCTGCTGAGTTGGAGAATATGGTTAGTAAGATATCAAACATTTGAGCACATTTTGGTCAGATATACTACTGTACATTCAGATGTTTGCATCTATTTTCTAATTATTTAATTACAATTATATTACCAGCATATTGTCAAGAACATGAGTGAAAAGCATATACTGTATAAAAACTTAACAACCCTTCCATGACATCACCCATACTGTAGGTTTTGATGTTCATCTGGTTGCTGCCATCTTGGCATTAGTTGATTACGTCTAAACCCTGGTTAATCCATGAATGGGCAAACATGTGGATCGAACTGAGCCCAGCTGTTGGTTGGAACATGGCTACTTAAATCAGCTACCACAAGTTAGCAAGGTTATCTTTAGCTTATCTGAAATGCTAAGGTGGCTAATTTTATTTTCCATGTCAACTCCTACATTTCTCGTAATAAGTTTAACTACAATGATTCCAGTTAGCCAGTCAGCTAAAGTGATACATAACAGCCAGCTAATGGTTTGACACCTGCAATACCATTCATCCACACCCCTAATTTTGCATCATTTTTATGGCTCAATGTAATTTTAACTGATGACTTTGATAAATATCAGTAGACTCAGTAGAGTTATCACTCACTCACTCACTCATTCACTCATCTTCTATCCTTCTTTATCTTGTATACAGGGTCACGGGGGGCCTGGAGCATCCCAGGAAGCTTAGGGCACGAGGCATGGTACACCCTGGACAGGGTACCAATCCATCGCAGGGTACACACACACACACACACTCACACTTTGGGCACTTTTGGAACGCCAATTAGCCTACTCCATGCACACAGAGGCGGAAATCGAACCTGGCTGGGAACCGAAACCGGACCCTGGAGGTGCAACCATTAAGCCACTGTGCCGCCTATAGAGTTAACATAAATGGGAAATCTAGCTATAGAGAGCAAAACCATTTTTTTGTGTACCAGGCTGCAAACATTTATTTCTGTTGTAAAGTTGGACATTTTAATCATGGATGTCTATGATGATTGACTCACGTTTGGAGCCAGCTCCTAGTGGTCATTTGAGAAACTGCATGCTTTTATACAATGCAGAATCTTGAATTTTGAAAATTGTAAAATATTGAATGATTTTTTTTGTTAGAAAAATGACCAGTTGTACATGAAAAAAAAAAAAGAATTTCCCTAAATCTGATTTTTTCATACATCACTGTATGTAAAGAAACCAATGAATCAGCAGTACAGTATGTGCTCAGGCATGTGTGGGTGTGTGGTAACAGTTTACCTGAAGCTTACTGTACATCATAAAACCAACATCATCATGTCGTAAACATGTCACGTTTGCAGTGATATAGTGGTACAGTATGAGTGTCAAGCTACCATTAACAGTAACTGCCATGTTATGCTGAGTGTATTCTCATTAACACGTACTGTATCATGACAGATCTTTATTTATTTTTTTACTTGAACACTGTCAAAGGTATTACAGTCATAATGCTTATACCAGGTATTATAACATCACAGCACTACTACAGTTGTATGTGTATAGTATGGTTATGCCTGGCTTAGTGCAGGTAAAGTAAAAAATTTTTAGACTAGATTTAATATACAGTATTACACTGTAAAGGCTTATTGTTGGAATTTGACTGTAAAATATGGATACATGTATTTCTGACTCAAACTACCATATATCCACTGGTCACTTAAATAGGAACACATGTAACACCGTTCATTTATGCATTTCACACTAACCAGGCAATCACATCGCAGCAGCTTGAACCAGTCTGGCTATTCTTCTCTGATCTTGTGTTTCTGCACAACTGCAGCTCAGTGGAGGTTTTTTTTTTTTCTTACAACATTCATGTTTTTCATGAAATGCTCTGTTTTTGAAATAGTCTGCCGTAAACAATCATCCCTGAGGCATATTTATCTGTATTCTGATGTTTTATGCAATCCGATGCCCGTGGCCGGTATAAGCATGATTTTGTTTTTCTATGTATTACGCTGCTGGAACATGATTGACTGATTGGATAATTCTACTAATGAGAAAGGGGTACTGGTATTAAAATACACTGAAAAAATATATTCATGCGTCAACATATTTAAATCAAGGGCAGCATTTTCCACAAAAAAGTTAAATTAAAGTTAAAAATAAATAATGTTAAATAATGGTTAAAATGGGTATGTTTAGGTTAATTAAACTAAATACATTAAATAAAGTACATTACAAGTTATATTTATTTGAGTAAATGCCATAATAGCAAAATTATAAAGCTACATGAGGCCAGAATATTTTTCAGTTTAACCAGTACTTGTATTTTAACAAGTATACTCCCCAAAAAACAAAGTTAAATGCTTCTCCAATCACGGTATTTTGGAAATCTTTCCCTAGAGCAATCTCAACCTTTTTCTGGGTCTTACTTAATTAATACAGTACACTGCCTGGCCAAAAAATAAAAAATAAAATAAATAAATGTGAAAAAGATTTAATTGAACAACCTTTAGCTTTGATTACAGCATACAATCTGGTGGCCAGTTCATGTGTGAAAATGGTTCCTCATGCTCTCAGAACCGCTCTTTCACAGTCTGGCATATGCTTGTGTTCTATAGGAGAAGAAAAACCTGGTCATTCAGTACATTCAGGTCATCAGCTGACTTCATTTTATTGCCACATAACATTGCTGAGTCTAGACCTGACTGATTTAGAGTCTAGACAACTCCAGATCATACAGTAACATTGTCTCCAGAGGCTTGTACAGTGGAGCAAAAGGGTCAATCTGAACTCATCAGACCACATGACCTTTCCATTGCTTTAAAGTCCAATCCTTATGCTTCCTACGTAGCAAACTGAAACCTGTCTTTGTCTGACTTCTCTCCTTCTCATCACATTGTGTGCGTATGGAAATGCTCTTACTTTTACTATTAAACATAGCTATGTTTTTTCCCTCTTAATTTTTTTTTTACCATGCAACTTCACCAAGTGTTTAAAAGATCTCCATTTATGATGTTATTTCTGACCACATTTCTTCGGCTCAGCACACTATCCTTCCAGGTTTTTCATAATGTGTTGAAGGGTTCTTGACCCAGTTTCCAGTAATTTTAAATCTCCTTAGCTGTTTTCATTGATTGATGCAGTCCAATAATTTGACACTTCTGAAATGGGGATGTTTAGCAGCCAGGCAGTGAAAACAGACAGAAAAACTAAAATATTCTCTCTTTTTTTGTTTATAAAAGTGCATATTCCAAATTCAGATATTTTATGGCTCCACAGATGTCTTGATATTAAGCAATTGCCTGAAAGGCAACTCCACCTGCTGTAAATCCAATGAAGTGTTGAATTATGCTTTGCATTCTTTTGGGGTGGAAGTGAAAAGATGAATAAAAAGAAAAGGAGGCCATAAAATACTGTCATGTCTATTACTCTTCCAAGCAATTTGTTTCATTTTTACTTCCACAATTCTCTGCTATTTCCACTGCCAGAACTGGTGCCAGGAGAGTGTGTTAGAGCCACATCAGTACCAAACATTTTCAAAAGCAGAACTCCTGCGAAAATGTGCTGACATGTTTTTAAAGCTTGCCGAAATCACAATCCATAGGCAATCCATCACCAACCTCCACCCTCGATCCACGGAACTAACAAAGCCTCCTGTGCTTCTCGGCTAGACCAGATCTGTCATCTTAATGCCTGACCAGAGCCCACAGGCCTCCAGTCGAACGTTATGGGCCATTGATTTTCCAGCAAGATTTTCCTCTCCTCCTCTGCCAGCTAATAAGCGCTCATGTCTTTCAGCCTGGAAGCCTGAAAAGTGAAGGCTGAATCAACAGAGGGCTCGTGGATAGAAAGGGAGACTGATGCGTAGACAAGGCAAAAATTTTCTCCTAGAGATAGGAGCACATGGAGGAGCTGACAAGACGACTTTTCTTACATTGCAACGAAAGCCAGTCAAAAAAAAAGTAAATTACATTCATGAAATACACTGTTGTATAACCTCTAGGGATTTTCTTTTTTTTTTTTTTTTTTTTAGGAATTGACTTTTTCATGTTACAAGGATGAGACCCAGGACAGCTTAATTAAATGTTACGTCAGTCATCTGTTGCCAGACGCAGCTCCTATTCCAGACCGTTTAGACAGTTTTGCAAGGAACAAAAGCAAAATCTTTTCCATACTCAACAACAATTCAAGACAGAAATTCACTGTAACAATTCAGTACGAGGGAGATTCAGAGTTTTGACATTTCCATAGTGATGCTGATGTCTTGAATCCCATGGCCATAAACAGTTCAGCAGTTTTTGATTAAAAGGTTTCGATTCATTCCTAAATAATTAACTAATTCTAATTCGTTATTGTTTAGCATGTGCGACTCCAGGGTCAAGGGTTTGATTCTTCCCTTGAGGTGCGTGGAGATTGTATGTTCCTCATGCTTGGTGGGTTTCCTCTGGGTAATCTGGTTTCCTACCACAGTCCAGATTAGGCTAATTGGCGTTCCCAAATTGCTCATAATGTGTGAATGAGTGTGGGTGTGCTATGTGATGGATTGGCACCCTGTGCACGGGTGTACCCTGCCTCGTGCCCAAAGTCTCCTGAGATCCAGAAAATTAATGACTGAATAAAAACAGGCTTTCCTTGTCATTCCATAACATTAAATGTTAAATAAATAATGTTATACTACAAAAGGCTATATAGATAAAAAAAAAAATCTAAATTTTGTATGAATATTTCTTAAACTATAATTGTTTTTCCTCTAATAACAGAACAACTTTATGTGTTTTATTTCTCTTATTCTATGTGATTTGACATCATTTCCATGTGATCCAGGGTGAACCCCTCTTTGTGTCCTGAGCTCCCTGGAATAGGTCCCAGCCCTTCCGGCAACTCTATATGGAATTAGCATTATAGATAATGAATGGATGGAATGGAAGTAAGTCTGGTGTTCGGAGCGTGTGTGCAGTTTTTATCTGCGTGCTGTACATGGCCTATTAGTCACACTGCACCAAATTCACTTCCAGCAATAAACTCTGTGCACACATAAATGCTCACCTGTCCTGTACATGCCACCTTTAAAAAAGAATTATTGTAGACAGCAAATTAACCACCTATTTAAGCTAAATTACTGCTTTTGCCACTTTTTAAGGAAGCAAAACAGCGGCTCAGTTCTTCTGTAGCCAACTGTGTGTGTCTTTACCTCATTATTTAATTTACAAGTTAGTAGATAAAAGGTGCAGAATCGTTTTGAACTGTGGCATTTGTATTAGCAATCTGTCTCTCAAAATGAAGCCTAAAGAGCTGTGACTTCCAGCGGGGCAAGATACAATTATGCTGAAATATTGTATGATTTGGTTCATTGCACTTTCAAACATACAGAACCGAAAAATCATGAAGAAGACTAGTAGGCATCACTGATTTATATATATATATATATATATACACAAACTCAGCTTTTGGATCCACAAGATTTTCGATTGTTTTTGTGGGAATTTGTGGCCGTTCATTCTGTAGAGCATTTATAATGTCAGGCACTGATGTTGGACGAGAAGACCTGACTCACAATCTTCATTCCAGTTCATCTCAAAGGTGCTCGATGGGGTTGAGGTCAGGGCTCTGTGTTAGGGCCAGTCAAGTTCTTCCACACCGAACTCATCAAACCATGTCCTTATAGTCTTTTATAGTATTTGCTTAGTGCACAGGGGCATAATCATGTCGGAATAGAAAAGGGACGTCCCCAAACTGTTGCCACAAGGTGGGAAAGCATAGCATTGTCCAAGATGTCTTGGTATGCTGAAGCATTAGGATTGCACTTCAGTGGGGATTAGGGGTCTGATTGGAAAACCTGAATTCAAAAATACTTTTCTCCATATATATGTATATGTGTATGACTGATATAATGTCTGATTTGAATTTTAATAAAATAAACAATTTCAAAATGAATTTTTAAATAATTATATGAGAATAGTCCTGTGATGTCCCAAACAGTAAATCTGGTGTCCTTGGAATAACCAAGAATAACGGGGCACCTTCTGTCCTCCAAGGCAAGCCACTATGAAGGCTTATCATTGCAGGTCTTTGAAGCATTCAATCTAGCAGCAGGCTATTAATAAAAAAACAAAAACAATACTTGCCACACAAGTACAGCGGCCACCTGCCGACAAAGATGGTGTCGGCCGCAATGTCAATGACTTGTGACGGAAGTTAACAGGATATTCAGATCGTTCTTACTTACACATGATTGTCTCTCAGACTAAGAGTTAAATAAATTAATTTGCATAAACAAGAATGGATTAGGACTAACAGCTAACACTTACAATTGAAAAAAAAAATACTATGGAAATATTAAATAAATTACTAAGAAACTGTTAACTGTTGTATTCTTTGATGAATTCATATCTGATCATGGAAACAAATAAGCGACTAGTCCAACTCATTGTGAAATGGTCACATTTAATGAACAACCTCTTGTTTTATATACATCTATAAAAAGAACCCAGATACAGGTTACAAGAATCTAAGGCTAATACATACATTATTAAATAATAAAGTATTTTTTCCATGTTAAAGATACATATCGTAGTTTACAAAATATGATCGTGGAGAATTAAGCAATTGTCAATGAGAAAAATAAACTAAGATGCTATAATATGTATGTTGCTTAATAAAAAAAAAAACAATAACAAAAAAAAACCAACATAAAATTACAACAGTATTCCTTGAATAACGCAACAGAAAATTTGGACATTGGCTATGAAAATCTGATTTATAAAAAAAAAAAGGCATATAGACTTGAGTGATAAAAGCGGTTCTACATAGAACTAATAAACAGATTGGTCAGATACAATTCATGTTTATTCCGTTTAAAAATTTCAGTCCAGTACACCACCATGGAGTAAGACACTGGTTTCTTTAAAGTATGTGTTTGTGTGTGTGTGTGTGTGTGTGTGTAAGCATCTGTCTTTCAGCCTCTCATTATCAAGGGCCAAATCCAATAAAGAGAAATAAAAAGAAAGAAAGAAAAAAAGAAAGAAAGCTAAATGCTGTAAAGAGAAAATTAATCAAAATGATGACCTTCATTCTAAGTTTGTTAGTCCTCAGTCTATGAAGCTCCGGTTTGCTGGATGGAGATTTTGCGCTGCAGCTTCCAGTCCCTCGCACAGACACAGGCTTGGGGAAGCTAAGGATCGTGGGAAAGAGAAATCTCCACGTCTTTGGCATGACCAGTTAGCTGTATGCTGCTGAATTTCATGACACACAAAGGTTGAGCTTGTACTACCGTCTCCAGTGTGTGTGCAAAACGTCAAAAAAGGCTCTGATTTATTAAAAAAATAACAATAATCAAAAGGGGAAAAAAGGATGGATGCTTTGTTTGTTTGTTTCTTCGTTCGTTTTTTTTTTCATTGTTGTGCTGCTGTGAGACAGAAGCCTGTTGACTCGTGTGTCCCCATATGTTTAGCTTCCCTGGGGTTCAGAGTCCCGTGCCTGCGCTCACTCCACCTTCACCCATGATGCAGTTCAGTCCTTTTTATTTTTCCTCCTTTCGGTTCTTAAAGTCATTGTTTATTAATCGCACTATTTTTTTTTTCTTTTTGTGAGAGAAAAAAAACTTAATTTATCAATGCACGATATCCATTTAGATGTGCAAAATAGAATTCGAAGACTTTCCACAGGAATGAATTATATTATCTGCAAGAGAGAGAGAGAGAGAGAGAGAGAGAGAGAGAGAGAAAGAGTATTCAATAAGCATATATTTTTATATACATTAAGATAAAGCAACATTTCTGTCATCCACAGCATTACTGATGTACTGTAGAATTAATTCATAAATATATACTTTTTTATCTTTTATGGAAACCACTAACAACATCATTTCTAATGGCTGTAAGTAAAAAACACAGAATGTTTATGAAGTAGAATCTCGGATTGATTTCTTTCTAGCACATGCCGTAAATTCTGAAAAATCTCCTACATGCTTCACTTACAATATACAGTACTGTGCAGAAGTCTTGAGCTACCCATGAATTTTTCATATTTTGCTTCTAGAGAGCAAGACTATTGTATTTTTAATGTAGTCTTGAGGAATAGTTCTCCAGACGTCCTGCAGGACTTTTTTAAATCTCATTGTTGGCTCTCATTTTCAGTCCAGTCCATGTACCTGAGCAGGTTTTTTTCGGCCAGATACTGACTTACAAATCATTCAAGCATAAAAAACATCTAACTTAAGGCATGAACTAGTGAGAAACTGGTGCGGATGATAACAGATGATGATGCTCAGACCGGTGATTAGTACACTGGTGATGCTGAATGCTGAGTGGTTGGAACAGACGAGAGGGGACATGAGGTTGCTGTGAAGGATATTACATAAACTCTGCACTTTGCAGCTTGTCACAGTAAAAAAGATTTTTTCCCACTTCTGTACTTAAATGAAATTAAATTGTACAAAAACTGTACTTTCAACCAGTGTTGATTTAACACATTCAGTGTTCATCTGATTTCCGACCTTTATCGACACTGTACAGTATTCATTTAAAACTCTAGATGTTAATTCAACAGAGGTGTCTGACCCTAGTGCAGCTATTGTCAAGTGCGCAGGCATTTTTATAAACTTTAATGCTTAACATAAAAAACAAAAATAAGAAGAACAGATCTGCTGATTGATTGTCGTCCTGCGTAACAGCATACAGTATTAATTTTAGATCCCTGCTCTTACCATGAACAAGATATTCACAGAATGAACCATGTAAGGAAGTAGCCAGCTATGAATATTCATGGCACTACCTTAATTTTTTTTTCTTACATATTTACATAATAATAATAATAATAATAATAATAATAATAATAATAATAATAATAATAATAATATACTCCTACTACTACATTACTACTACTACTACTAATATCCTGTAGTGACTTTTTGTGACCAGTGTAAGAAAATAATCAACTATAAGTAGCAACAGTACAAGCTTAGACATGTTGGTAGTGCAACATATATAATGTTTAATTATATAATGTATATAAATAATGTATATTTAAAACAGTATTAATAATATACTACTACTACTACTACTAATAATAATTTAATAGTTTTTCCCAAGAAGTTATGTTTTGTCCCCACACATAGTGATTTAATGTGGGGAATAAAAAATATATAATAATAATAATAATAATAATAATAATAATAATAATAATAATATATACAGCATAATAATTTTTTATAAAGTATGGCGGTATCCAGATTATTTTTAAAATAGCACTAATACAACTGATACTAATAATTTTCATAAACACTGCTGTTCTCTTTACACATCTCTGTATGCTATTATGTTTTTTTCATCAAACAAATCAGAAGATGTAAACTGCTATATCTGTCAGTAACCAAGTTTATAACTTCTAATGAGTGTAGGATGCATGTAGGCGTGTGCACCTCAGGCAAACATGGACAGGTTTAGAATAAAAATAGCAGGTTTGTGCTACAGCTACAAGAGGATGGATTTATTTCTGATGAACACAAGACTATTAATTAGTTCAAAATAAACAGATCCATCAGTTGTGGAGGAAACCCTGATTGTTTAACTGTTTGACAGTAAAGTAATGCTAACTGCTTTTTTTCAAGTCAAACCAGGACTTTTGACTTTGTCTATTTTAAATACGGAGAAGCTTGTAGATCGATTTAGAACACCTTATTTCAATGACTTTACTTTTCACAGTTCACAGTTGGATTCTAGATGGTACACTAGTTAATTTTAAATTGCACATGTATCTATTACATCTTATATCAGAACCCTGAGCTTCTCTGACTCGCACATTTCATCTAGAGAGTTTGTTCAAGCTGATCAGTTCCTCTGTATGCAGCAGGAAACATGACACTTAACATAATTGCAGCCAGTTTTAAGTATTTCATTTATGATTCAGTGAATAATTCAACATGCGATAATGTAATCTCATCAGGAAAGGAAAAACACACACACACACACACACACACACACACACACACACACACACACACACACACACACACACACACACACAC
>JAQMYJ010000009.1:19942683-19980750 GCA_030014305.1 Clarias laeviceps
TTTACCATCCACGCTACATTGGGCTAACCGCTAAAGCTAAGTCTTCTGGTCACCGAGGTTAGTTCATCTTGACACCAAGACAATTTAACAATGCTAACGATTAGCAATTTATAAAAATGCAAGCTAATTATAACATTGCTAGTTGCTAAATCAGCTCGTTGTAACATTAGCTGATCTCCGTAATGTTAACTGATCACTGTAACATTTCGCTAAATGCAGTGGCCTTGGATGAGCCATGTAACATTATCCGATCTCAGTAACACTAGCTGATTGCGATCACATTAGTTAATTAGTTAAAAGAAAAAACAACTTTAGCTGATCATAGTGACATTATCTGGCTACAGTAACATCAGCTAAACACGGTACGATTTGTTAATTGCAATAATGTTTTAGCCGATCCCAGTTCCATCTATTGAACGTTAGCCTATTGCAGCAATGTTAGCTAATACAGTATCCCTATTGATAGGCATCATCCCGATGTTCCCAGGGCCCTATTCTCTCAGATTTATATGACACATAATGGGAGCATGACACAGGGTCAAACATTCCCAGGGCCCTGTGTTTCCCAGTTCTAGGGTCTTGTGTTTCCAGGGTCCCATGTTCCCAGAGACCCATGTTCCCAGGGTCCTATGTTCCTCTGGTCTATATATCACATAATGGAACCCTGAAAAAAAAAAAGATTTTTTCCCCCCAGGACTCTATTTGTTTGATGAGATTCTTCTCATCAAGTTTTGTTGTGTTTAAAAAAGTTTCGAAGCCTTGTACCAATATAATGAGCTGGGTAATATTCAGGAAATATTTCATTTCGAAGTCATATTTCTCTCAAACTGAATAACAGGGTTAATTTATGTTAACAGGAAAACTAGGGAACCAAGAACCCCGGGAACAAAGGACGTGCACCCCTGTGAGTTACTCGGCAGGGCATTTATGAAAAGAAAATGGGTTTTCAATAATCAAGCAATTGAGAAAAAGAAGATGAGGAAAAAAAACCACAACAACGTAAAACAAACAAAAACAAATGTTCAATAAAATTTAAAGTAGAGAGAAGACCATAATAATATACCAAATTATGTAGGACCGCACCAAAACTTTGGACCTCAGTCCAAACATTTCTTGTTTAAATCAAAGAATGGTTCTTGACTTGACGTTTAAATATGAGTACGATTCATAAAAATAAGTTCTATAAATTCTGAGTTCAATAATAATAATAATAATAAACTACATATGCACACCTTCCTCATCTATTCACCAGCATGAGGGGATTGTTTAAATTCATGCCATTTCTCAGAAAGTTCTGAGCATGCAGTTTCGCAATCGGCACCTCATCGAGTATTATCCACAGGCTCTATTTTAATCTGTATATCTGAGATGGCTGCTGAATAAAGACTTAACCCATACAGTGAGGGGGAACCGGTGAGAAAAGAAAGATTTGTACATGCTTTGGAGATTACATAAGGGAAAGGCCAGTGACCCCGTCTCCCATCCCTATCCTGTCCAATTTAACTCTAACACCCTATCCTGACTCCAGGCTTTTGGTATGGAAATTGAGGCTTTGAGGGATTCGAATTCTTTTATCCAGGACTGAAATTCTTCTGCCTCTTGCATGCTGCTTGTGTATCCAAGGCCAATTCAATATAATCCCCCAGCATGAGCAGATTTGGTGGACCAACCTTAATTTTTTTTCATTTTCTTAAGCACGAAAGCATATTACACTTTGGATAAGCAAAAAAAAAAAAGCAAAAAGCATGCGAAAACTTGGAAGATTTCAGGGTTAACCTTCGCCTGCTTCTTGTTTATTTCCTGGGAAATTGTTTTTGACACACTGGCCACGCATGACAGTGTTTAATAGGTTCAGATGCCTGAACATGAACCCGAAAGAGGCAGGGGTAAAATATTCACAGAGCTGCAAAGCTCTCCACAGCGCCTCCTCGGCTCTGCGTCGTAAAATGTAAATACGATTGGCGGCCGAGCCGGGAGGATGTCTGTTGTCATGGAAATAAAAAGCAATTATGTGCCACTTCCAACATTCACATCTGACTTTCCAGTGATGGGATGAAATTGGTCGGGCGAAGCCAGGGCTGTCACTCAAGCTAATGAGAGCAATTCCCTGAGCCCCTATCCATTGGCTTACTGCAGCGCGCCAACAGGTTTAATGGATAATGGTCCATCCGGTTACTGGGCCTTTGATGCCAAGCTGACGACGGTGCAATTAATATCAAAGCAAGTGGAAACACCTTCCCAATTATCACAGAGAAATGACAATGCGACTCCTGAAACTCTGTTATCAAATATCTGTGCTTATTAACTATTTTCTGCTACTTATTGCCGATTTCATAATACCCGATGTAAGGATTTTTTCTCTAATTATGAAACACAACTTGTCTTATCATTAGGGTTCGAATAAACAAAAGAAAAGAGCCAGAATAGATTCCTTGTGCTCGCAGCAGTTTACTGTCATATTGAAGATTCTACTCCATGATAAATGTTGTTACCTAAGTTTGCTGCAAGCTGTAACACAGAACAAGGAGAATCAATACACAAACCTTTTATGTTCTGACATCCTGAGGATTTCCACAACAGTATAAAAGGAAGCAGGAGGATAGAACCCAAAATTCGGGTGCATTTTTCACCAGGTCTTTCTAGTCATCAAAACAACCTCAGAAAAAATAACTCGGATGTTCTTTCGACCTGATTTATCACTTATACAAGTATTGGCTGTATTAAATATTAATTATGGAATAAAACATGCTACTACTGGACGGTAATCAATGACAGGATGGTGTAATGTGATTAGCTCCCTGAAGGTGTTCACTTCCTCTGACTTCATGGCTTACAGTTTTATTCTTGGGGAGCATCCACAAAAACAACTTAGCGCTTATTACCACTTACTGTCATCATCTAGACCGCTTTATTCTGTATACAGGGTCACGGTGGGGCTGGAGCCTATCCCAGAAGATTTGGAGAATGAGACATTATACCTTGGACTGGGGGCCAATCCATCACAGGGCACACACACTCACACTACAAGCAATGTGAGAATGCCAGTTATCCTAATCTGCTTGTTTTTGGGAGGAAATCGGAGTACCTGAAGGAAACCCAGCAAGCAGGAATCGAACCTGGACCCTGGCGATGCAATGAGACGGTGCCAACCACTAAGCCACCGTGCTTCCCATCCAATGATAGACATACAAATGGCTATGTGGTAACAGATGTCCGGGACACCTATTTACCCTGTAATCACCCAGGAAATGACCTAGGACTCTTCTCCTGTGACACTACCATCATGTATGCGGTGTGTGTGTGTGTGTGTGTGTGTGTGTGTGGTGTCTGTCCTGGCCATTAAGAGTGTCAGAGCTGGCCGGTAAGCATGGCTGAACACTTTAAGTGATTCTTCCCTCATCTCTCATTGGAACATTATTAGACCTAGAGTGCATATAGTGTGTGCCGTACACACCCCTGTGAATTAGCCATCACGATACTGTTTATATATAAGTGGCATGACTGTGCTATTTCCTTTGGGTGCTCAGGTTGACGTGAACTGTAAATATGATTAATAGTTTGACAGGCTGAAATTACAGCACAGATGTACAGTTCGGACCATCTTCCTCGATTTATGAAGGATTTGTGCTGAACAAACAAAAGCCTCACTCGTAGCAAACAACTTTAGACAAGCGACTTTGCCAACTGTTAAGTCACTGATGTAACTTTGAAAAAAAAAAGCATATTGGGATCTTAAGGGTATAAATCCCTTAACCAAAAGAGTAATAGATTATCAAGCGCTTTGAATCCCCAGTGGAGCCTATTGCATGTGGGGGACTTATAGCTTATCGACAGGCGGTCGTTTCCATTGAAGGGACTTGAGCTCAGATGATTCTTTTCTTATTGATTTGAATATGAACAGTCATGTGCTGGCCTTCTCACAGCATCACACTTTACTTGAAGTCAATACAATCAACTTTTTTGAGCTTCTATAGGATTAAACACAAAGTAAAAAAAAATCACTATATATATATTATAATATATATATATATATATATATATTAAAACAACTGAGTCTAAGTGTAATATTAATTAGTATACTCAGATGCTGTCATCCCTGTGTACCCAATTTATTTGAATGTTCTTCATTAACATGTCTAATGACCTAAATCATTAAACACTTTTACTTTATTAAGTCTTAGTTAAGGTAAATAGACTCAAATTCCCAAGCAGTTTGCAGTGAGCAGTCAAACATGAAAAGACCCAGAATGGTGGGCAATGGGATTAAGAAAAATGTCAAATTCAATGTTTAAATGACATTCTAATTTTGTAAATAATGACAATCTATGATAATGATAAAAATAATTTAGTATGAAGAGGCGGCATGGTGGCTTAGTGGTTAGCACTTTCCGCCTCGGATCTGTGTGCATAGAGTTTGCATGCTTGGTGGGTTTCCTCCGGGTACTCCGGTTTCCTCCCACAGCCCAAAGACAAGGAGTTTACACTAACTCTTGTTCCCAAATTGCCTGTAGTGTGAGCTGCTTATGTGTGTGTGGGTGTAACCCACCTCGTGCCCTAAGTCTCCTGGGATAGGCTCCAGGCCCCCCGCGACCCTGTATACAGGATAAAGTGTATAGATGATGAATGAATCTGGCTTGGAATAGAATCCAAAAGACATCTGCAGTACTCTAGTGTTACTTGCTCAATCCATGCCTGCTTGATTGCTTCCTGAAGATCATGTACAGAAATTTGTCACAAAAATTCATATTCAATCCAATTCATACTCAAGTTTTAGACATTTTTGTGAAGAGGTGGATGCCCCGGCTTCAAAACGTAACGCCACGTCCTGCCACATATGTGTTCCATCCTGATTCTAATTAGCACAACTCTTCAGCCAGATAGGCTTGATATCACCTGTTTTGTGCACAAGAACTATAATACAGTACATATGCTGTTTGGGCACGACTGTACTCTACCTCCATCACCAAACCTTTTCCCAGATCTAGAAAAAAATATTTAGATCTAGATTAAAAAAAAAAAAGATAGCTTCTCCACACAATAAAATTTTGAGTAGATAATTGTGTTTTTGTGCACTGTGCTGCTTTATTTCAAGACTGAAGATTCAAAGAACTTTATTAATCCCAGAGGTAAATTACTTTGCCTTGTTATAGATGCTCACTGTTCAAAGAAAAAAAAAGGAAGAAAAAAAAAACACATCAACACACATGCAGGAAAAAAGGAAAATAAGGGGAAAAAAACTAAAAACGTGAGGATTACAGTTGACAACTGTGTTATACAGTGACATGAACATGAAGTGCAATGGAATGGCATAAATATTGAGTATGATAGCAGTCAAGAACTGAGCGTGAGAAATAAAACGAATTGTACTTGATCTTATTTTTATTGCATTTGTGGTAACTGTAAATATTTGTTTTTACAACCAGTGCAATGCTTGTCTACCTGTCTGTCTGGTCAAAATATAAACACAGACGCAACCAATAAAAAGGAAAAAAAAGATCTGATAAAATGCAACAGAAGAAAATGTGATGTGGAATCACATTTAAAAATGGCATTTCCCAAGTTTTTATTGTTGATTTTTTAATCAGAGTTATAAGCTGTGAAGATTTTCCATTCTACAGCAGTTAAACTAAACCCATGTTAAATTTCTTGGTTTTGTCATATTACAGCAAACTTTCAGGATCAACTGTATGTGCGGTTAATAATTAATCTACTATATGAAAAAAAAAATCATTACAATTATACAACATGTTTGATTGAAGAAATTAAAGCATAAGGACAGAACTTAAAATTATTAGAATTCAGCTCCATGACACTTTACATTATTTTATATCCAGACGAATGTCAGTCAGGGAAATTCATGAACTAATGATAAACTATCAAGAAAGCAGCTCATGGATTCTGCTGTATAAGCTGAATTGGAATTAGAGTTTAGTCATAACAGTAGAATTAGGATTGACATACAGTCTTGAGCCACATCTCATTACCTCATACTGTATTTTAAATTAAATGAAAGAAATGGCAACAAATGTTTTACTGTGATAGGCTGCAAATTACCTAAAGATTTATAATTTAAAAAGATATACAATTTAAAAATTGGTTGTTTATTTAACAATCTCAGCAGCAACCTCATTTCCCCTCTCATCTGTTCCAACCACTTCACATTCAGCGCCACCAGTATACTAATCACCAGCCTGATCATCTGTCATCATTTGCATCTGTTACTCACTGGTTCAAGTCTTCAGTTAGAGTGTTGCTTGAATGATTTATAGCTCACTGCGTAGCTTAACGATTAAAAAATCACGACTCGAAACTTCTCAGGTACAGGGACTGGACTGAAAACTCACCAAAAAAATGAGAGCCACAGAAGGAATAGTTCTCCAGGAAACCTGCAGAACTATTCCTCAAGAGTACATTAAAAATACAAGAGAGTCTGACTCTTTGGAAGCAAAATAAACTTTTTGCAGAGCAGTACTGTATCTTGTCTCCAGGGGTGGCCTGTGGTGATAAGTTTCCATGGTAAGAGACAACATTAACATTGGCATTTCCTCAAAGAAAATGATGTAAGGTACAGTAAACCTGTAAACATTTTTCTAGCTTATGGTTGAGCAGCTTATTTTGAGTTAGACCCTACTGCATGTAACTTGTCCTGTAACCATTACGGATCTAATATTATTAACCCGAGTTGCTACAGTAGGTTTCAGCAACATTTTCAGCCCAACTTTATCTCGGAAATCACATAAAAAACATAAAGGCTTCTCTTAAAGTTTAGGCTTTAATAAAAGGAGACATTTCTCTTCTTTTTCTCAGCCCCTGCTTGGGAAACAAGCTAGCCGCGGTCCACGCTCATTTCTGCTGTACACACGCTGTTTTCTCCATAATACCCATCTTTCCAATAATAAATATCACCATAGGCAAAAAAAAAATCCAGAACATCACAGACACACTGTCTGCACTTACTGTATACTTCGCCTTTGTTTGTAGAAATTTCTTTTGCAATTATGTGCTATATAACATAATCCTGGTGGCTACAGAGTATTTTCAAACCAGACCAATTTGGGGTAAAAACCATGACTCAATTCTTGCCATTGTTTGCTGCTGCTTCTCCGCTGAAAAGATTTAGACAGCGAGTGTGAGGCAGCCTGATTTGAGACCCAACGCGCCTCTATTAGAGCATGCTGCAGTTCTTGGAGGTGTAATAGTAACTCGGTGGAAGTAAAAGGAGATGATCTGGGAAAATTTAGCAACATTTGGAAAGGAGAGGAAATCAGTGGCGCTTGTACTGTAAATCAGCTTGTATCTGACAAATAGCAGAGTTTTTAAATTGTTGGTCACTTAAAAGAGTGTAAATTAGTATTTTAATAAGTTTTTACATTTGTTAAGTCGTGGTTTAGCCACGACTTCATGTCTCTTATGTTTGTACGAAGAAAGAAAACCATCTATATAACGAATTTTACCGCTACATTAAAAATCACATCAATCCACTATTGTCTAAATTGCGCTCTACACTTTTCAACAAAACAATCAGAATGTCCTGATTCTTCACAAGCAAAAAAAAAAAAAAAAAAGGAACCCATGCTCTTTATTCAGCATATTGGATTTCATTGGGATAGCAGACTGAGGAAGAAGTGCGAGGAAGACAGAAAGAGACGATGAGGAAGTGTTTGCATTTCTACAGCGCAAGCTGTAAAACAAAAAAAATTAAAAATAAAAGAGTTTTGTTCACAGCAGAATGAAGGCTTTTCTGCTAAATCGACTACATAAAATGTTAAAAAGGGTTTGAGTGTCAGCATATGAATGAATGCGAAAGAAGGACTGATCAGTGTGATGATGGATAATGACGAATAATAACCACTTGCCACAACCAGCGTTAAAAGCGACCGTTGTTGATTACGCGTATGAGACAATTACGTGTTAGGGTGAGAAACTGTTAAAAAAACAGAATGTTATTACTGAACCCCAAAAAATGAAAAAACAAGAAAAAGAGATGAATGCACTAGTGTTTTTTTTTTGTTAGCGTAATAAAGGAAGGAGGGGGATAGGGAGTGGCGAAGGAGTCGGCTTTCATGAGCTTGATGTTAGAGCAGACTGGCCCCTTTTTTGCCTCTAATTTCCTTTGCCATGCTAATGGTACTGCAATGCTGGGGACTATTGATTAATCTAAGTGCCGGCTGGAGGAGGAGAGTGACTTTTGGCAGAAGCACAAAAGCCCATTAAAACCAGGGCAAGCGGAGACAGAGAAGGAGATGGGCCAAGCAGCACGACTGGGGAGAAGAGAAGAGAACAACAACAGAGAAAAAACTCAGGAACAAAATTGAAATGCAAGAAAAGGCCACACAGATGAAAGCGTCTCCCGATGACCCTTGATTTCTTTCATGGTGTGAAGGAGTGCAGAGACGATGACTCGAGTGTGGGAGAAAACGGCGAATAGAGGAGCGCTTTTGATGCGCTTCCCATTAAGGATGAGCCCCTGCTTCAGAGCAGGTCTCCTTAATGAACTAATTAGACGCCCCCAAAAAAAGTCTCGGTGCAAATGCAAGTCTTGAGTTAGTGTGCGTGTCGGAGTAGAAGGGCAAAGGGAACACACCCCGGAGCCACAGGCTTTGCATTTAGATGAGATCGATAAATGAGGTGGGGAATACTACAGTTATCCAAAGCCACAGGGACTGATATGGAAGAGCGCTAGGATTAGCACTAGCATTCCGGGTTCACCAGTCGCTGCTCTGGATGAATTAAATGGCAGAGTTGTGGACGGAGCCAATGAGTAATGCAGTACAGGAATTCTCACACTCATCCATATTTACAGGTATACCAGGGTACAGATGATCATTTACGCCCTGGATACACAAATCCTTGCACAGACAAGTCACACACACACACACACACACACACACGCGCGCTCGTAGAGCGGCCTAATTTCCAATGCCCACAGCATTATGACTCACTGCCATCAGTGCCAAAATGGATGGGGACTGAAAAGTGATATCATGCCTGTGAGCTGTCTAATGGCTAAGTCTAACTCTGAAACATGGTCAGATAGTCAATATATTTTTGCCAGTGTATTGATATCTGAGCCTCTGCGTCTACATACTCTCTAGGTGCAAAAAAAAAAAAAAAAGGAGAATAAATATAGCACAATTGAATATTCTACGTGCTGTTTAAACAAATACAATTCATAACTTGTGAATGCATTATGCCTCGGCCATCATTTATACAACCGTAAGCGATTGTGAAAACATTAGAGATCTCAGAGATACCAAGATTTTGGTATATTATTATATCGTCCTGCCCTTGAGACATAAAGGATTATATCGTCCTGCCCTTGAGGATGTTGAGGCATAAATACTGAACATTTTGATAAATGACAGGAAATTAATAAATCGTGGTTAACGTTAGACTTTATAGAGATCGCACCATGGAGAAATTTAAAAGCATAATAATTTAAGACAAAACTATAATCAGGACGTAGCGCTTAAAGCTTTTTTTTTATTTATTATTATTATTATTATTTTAAACATATATACTATAAGGCTCTGGATTGTGGAGTATAGCGTGATGTATCTTTTTTTCCAGCACAACCTACAGTAGGCAATATGATGAAGTGAGTTTTTAGTTAATTTTAACCACCTACACAAACATGACTGAGCAAAAAAAAAAAAAGGGTCACATAGGAAACGAAATACGCACAATTACAGGACACATGGTCACATGTTGTTATGGTAGTTTTGGTTGCTTCTATGCCCCAAAAAATAATAAAAATATGCTCATTTTAAGAGTTCTACATTGTTGCGACGTCATTCCAATATTCCACTAGTGGTAACATTTCAATGAAATTTCAAATCTAAAATTTGTTTTTTAAAGAAATTTAAGAATTAAGAAATTTCAATTTACAATAAAATTGAGTAATGATAACTTTCGTCCTACCTACAGTATATACCGACATATCGTACCTGGAGGAAACCCACCAAGCGTGGGGAAACCATGTAAACCCAGACCCTGGTGGTGCAAGGCGACAATGCTGAACACTAAGCCACTGTGCCACCTTATAAGCATACAGTATATTGCCACAACTTTCCGTGCCACTTAAGTTTCAACCGTTATTATGGGAATCCGACTCAAAATGATCCTACAGCAACAAAATCTTGAACTAGAATCTTTTTCTTATAAAAAAAAAAGAAAAAAAAAAAGATTGAAAATAGGCAACAGCTACTTTTCTGGCTTAACCATTAGTAAGTATGTCATGAATATAAACAAGCCTTCAATCAGTCTGAAGTGGCTGTTTTTTCCTTCATGCATCTTCTTTAATCATTGTTTTATATTGCTGACTATTTTCTTTTTTTTTTTTATTATTCTAAAAATCACTTGAATAAAAAGACCAGGTATAAAAATTCTTCCTTTTTATTTATCGGTTTTACTACAGTATTTTCCTTCATACTTAATCACATTTTTTCAGTATAAAAATCATAAAGAGAAAACACCATTTCAGAGTTGTGACACATCCTAAAGATCCTCTGAAAATATACTAATATAGTAATTATTCTAAAAACCACTTGTGATGATTAACATGGACATGTTGGCATCGGATGCAGGATTTTAAAAACTTAACCATTTGTTAAAACAACAACAACAGACATAAGCACAGATCAGTCACACAGGCATGAACTAAAAAATCCCTGCCTCGTCTTTAAAGGCATCATTTCTGGAAATGAAAAGGAAGCGAAAGAAAAATGGCCTGCTACGTTCCTCCTCGTGCCCTCCCCCCGTCTCGCCGCTCCATCCGTCCTCTGGCCTGCTGCTTTTATTGGACAAGAAATAAAAAGACGTTTCACAGTCATCTCGGGCCTTTTTTCTCCCTCTCTCTCGGCGTTCTCAATCTATCACCTTTTCTCAAATTCTGTTTGAATTTTCCGTTCAGACGTTAACAGGAGCGCAAATCAAAAAGCAACAGTTCAGCCGACTAAGCTGTCAATACGGAAATAAATATAAAGTATTTGCATTCGAGCGTGAACCTCGAGCGGAGGTCAGCCGATGAACTTTCTGAGATGCCTCGGTTATCTTTACAGCCCCGTGCGACGTGTTGGAGCACGTCAAGCCTCTCTGGCAGCAGACTTCACCTTGTTCCTGGCTACAATCAATGGCAATCGAGCCTGAACAGGCATCTATTGAATTTCCCACTGCAGCTATTCTTCTCAACAATACCGCAAAAATCACACTTCTACTCAACCATTATAGAAATGCCAATGCGGAGAATGCACAAGGTAGTTATAACGTACTCGGTTACATCATGCTGATGGTTTGGGTATTACAACGGGGACAAAGGAATCAGCTCATACATAAATCAGAGACCCACATTCCTACCAGATGTAGTCAATACAGTGGTTTCTAATTAGAATTTAATAGCGACTCCTTGCGAAATACAGTGTTTTATCTGCTCTACGCTCTTTCTTTTAATCTTATGGGATCCTGGAACACCTTGAATTCACCGGATTACATTTACACACATTTCCATTTACCTTAACTGCTGTTGCTGAATAATGCATATCATGCACTGAATAAAATTGAATAACTTGATATTAAATAAGGTAATTTTGGGTCAAGAACCGTTCACAGCATACACAGTTGTGAGTTGTGCCGTCCATAACTGTAATGTTATAAGTAATTTATCAACCCTGAGCAGTTTTTTTTAGTCTTATATACTTATAAACTCATATTCTATTACTGTCTTTTGAATTATTAAGAGTGTTGGAATTATGTGAACCATGAACTTGCATCACTCCTTCCAACTAAATCCCAGTGAAACATTAATCATTGCATTCAGGTTCATATTTTTGATGCTGTTATGTTGTTAATCATATACAGCTTTTCATCCTCTCTACTGCTATCCTGGCATGCCGACTGCAAGTCTCACACATTTTTGCGAAAACAAATCCCTTGACGGTTCTAGAACTTCTACTGAAATTTAAATGCATATCTCACTCAGTCATTCTCTTTAACGACACAGGGGGCCTGGAGCCTGGAGCAAGGAGCTTACAGTACGACACGACAAGGGGTACATCATGGACAGGGTGGCAATTTATTGCATGGCACACACACACACACACACACACACACACACACACACACACACACACACAAACATACTATGGGCAATTTGGAAATGCCGATTAGTGTAATATTAATGTTTTTTAATGAGTTTTGGAGGAAACTAGAGTGACCTGAGGAAACCCAACAAGCACATGGAGGACATGCAAACTCCATACAGAGAGACCCAAGGTCCAAATCGAACCCTAGACCCTGGAGGTGTGAGGTAACACTACTAACCACTATGCCATTGTGGAAATGGAAAATGGAAATGTTCCTTTTAAACTCCCACCATGTGTTGAAAAAAAAACTTTCTCACTTTTCCTCTAAATAAGCCATAGTCTTCATCGTACAACTTCATTAAGTTTCAAAGCATGCACTTAAATCCTAACAATTCCAATCCAAAACAATGGACATGCATTCTAACACATGTTAACCCACAAATGATCAACCAGTCTGGTCCTGAGCTTGGCTGCATAGTTTCAACTTCGAACACGAATACGGACACGAACAGGAACCTCTGCGAGCTCAGGCGTTCCATCAGTCAGCGATGTCTGACTCAGAGAAATGGATGGCTTCCTACACTCTGACCTGCTTCTTTCATCTCTCCAAAGCCCTCTTATAATGACACAGTGAGTGTTATCATATGTGAGAGACAGCTAAGATGTGGGCCCCTATGAAACAGATGAAGCGTTCAATGGAAAGTAAAGCAGCTGAGCATTTTTTTTTTTTTTTTTTTTTTTTTTTTTTTATAAACTCTCCACATATGGCTCAGACCTGCAAAGATCAATACCTGTGTGAATCATGGGAAGGTTTAAGAATAAAATCAAGGTAAATACATTTAGGCTAATTGATTAAAAAAAACATTCTCTATTGGATGATTTTATAAATTTTACTTGTACTTGACTGGTGTGTGATTGGGGCTTACAAAGAATATTTGGTGCACTTACATTTATTTTATTACATTTTTTATTATTATTTTTATTTTTTTTACACATGACAAGGACTTGGAGGAAACTCAAAAGAAAGTTTGGAAAAATGTCACCAGCTATACATTTACAACAATTTACTCACTCGCTCTTTTATCATCTATACCGCTTTATCCTGTAATCAGGGTCACATGGGCATGGAGCCTATCCCAGGAGACACTAGGGCACCCTGGATGGCATGCAAAACCATCGCAGGGAACACACATACATTTATACACTATGGGCAATTTGGGAATGCCAATTAGCCTAATCTGCATGTCTTTGGACTGTGGGAGGAAACCCACCACATACCCGAGATGGGAATCGAACCCAGACTCTGGAGGTGAAAGGTGACAGTGCTAACCACTAAGCCACTGTGCCGCCTACAACCCATTTATCATCGGCTTTTTTCAACAGATATTAACACAGGTGCTCTGACCCCACCTACACATCAATATCAGAAAATAAATGTGGTCGATATGTAGTTAATTGTAATAGACAGTTTTTCGACAGAAACAGGGCGTTTTGAACTTGGCTTGCAATAATTCCCTAGAAATATATTTTTTTCTTTGCACTACTGCAGATATTATCTTATTCATATGGCAGAGGTTAACCAAATATTAGCCAAGTGAATCCGCTTTACACATTGCTTCATTCCAAAACACTCTTTCCTTAAATACACTGTCAGTCTAAAGTTTGTACCCTTAAATACATTCTGATAAAAGTTTATGTTTGAAAGAAATCTAAATAATGAAGTTATAAATGAAAGGTATTTTATTAAGCAGCGTAACAATACATTTATTACATTAAAGTAATGCAAAAGTAGGCATCTATTTTTTTCATAATATTTTCAAATCACACATGTTGGTAGAGTAACTCTACTCTGCCTCTATATTCAACATAATCTCCATCACATACAATGCATTTGCACTATCGCTGAACCCGGCTCTTGAATCCTCTCGGAAAATCCCCTTGGTCACAGTCGATGGTCTCCCACTGCACTATGTTTATGGAATGTTTACAGAGATGACATCATTGACAAGAGCAATGTGCACAGATGGATGAAGAAGTTTAAAGAAGAGGAAACCAGCAGTAAAGACAAACCATGCAGTGGGAGACCATGAAAAGTGACCACTCACCCAAAAGTGGGTGTAACAGTAAATACCTGATTTTTATTTATTTAGTTTTTTTGGGAGTTGGGTTCAAAGCTGGTCCAAATATATTGCTGGTGGTGGGGAATATTTTGAGTAGTTACTCTCCCAACCTGTGCAATTTGAATGATCTATCTCAGTTAATAAATAACTTATGCACACTTTGACTTTCAGTACAGCCCTCATATTTGAATATATATACGGTACAGTATAAAAAGCTTGGACACACTAGATTTAACAACAAGGTGCAATTGTTTTATTCCTTTTCCCCAAAATGTCTAGAGTTTGTTTTAAAAATGTAATGCAACTGTAAACTTTATTTAATGCACATTTGCTACAGGTTCATACACAGTGTATTTCATACACAACTAAAGTTTTCCATATTTCCTATATTTGTACAGCACAACTTTTTCTATATTTGTACAGCTAAGTTTTTCTTATTCGTTATATTTTGTTCTTATCCTCTATAGATATATTTTCCATAGTCAAAGTTTTTCCATATTTTATTACATAAATAATATTTTATTCTTATTGATAATCTTTTAAAATTCAAAAGCGGTCGTATACTGTAAGCATTTCACTGCATATCGTACAGTGTATGACTGTGTATGTGACAAATAAAATTTTAATTTGAAAACATTCCTAATTAAAATATATTGTAAATAATTAGTTTTTTTTTATTAAAAGAAAAAAAAAATGTTTAGTTGAATTTCAAAGTTTCCCACTAATTATTAGATTAAAAAAAGGTCCCAAAAGTCTCCTTACATGGAATAAATTTTATCTTTATCTCTATTTTAAAGCCTAAACACAATTGCCATTTCTTTCTAAACACACACAGTCCTTTCTGATAAACTCGTCTTAACACATCTGGAGTTCTGCAAATAAGTGCACTTTGTAGACGTTCCTTGAGACAACTTCCCGATCCAGCCATGAGAACAATTTCACTAAATTCCTCTTTTGTTAAGGGTATTCTTAAAAGTTGTCTAAAAACATGAAAGATGTTTGGCTAAAAATGTTAATTTCCTCTATTTCTTACTAGACTATTTCTATATCACTATTTCTTATTTTCTTACTAAGCTTTTCTAGGCTGTTGAGACACTCTTCATAAGTGGAGCTAGTCCTATTAAAAATAAAAGTGGTCTGGTTGAGAATTTTTTTTTTTTATGTCTTCATTATTTTTCTAAATGAGTAAAAAAAAAAAAAAACTTAAGCACCTTCTCCGAGGAGGAGTGGATCCAAACTGTTGACTAATAGTGTGTTTCCGGCACAAACCCGGCAATAAATCTGCATAACATGTTTTCCCTTTGAATATTTTAACTGTGTATGCAAAATTGAAGCTGTAATGGAGCAATTTGCAATTATAGAATTGAAATATTATGAAGTCATTAAATATTTATTTAGCGTCAATATTACTCGGATTAGATCGCATCTTTTTCTCTAAAAAATGATTGCTCGTAGAACTTGCAGTGTGTAATTTGTGTCCTAAATCACAGACAGATTAATAGTACGAGGAGATACTGTGCAGCCTAGGGCTCTAACATGTAGAAGTACCAGTGCATACTATGTAGAATGTAGATATTTATGTATTTTATGTATATTATGTAGTTCAGGACACATCACTAGAGTTTTTGTATGCTATATGGTACGACATCTCTCTGTAGAACTTTAGAAAACTTTTGCCACACCATTGTGCAGAATTCCGCAGCCCAAACATGTTCCAGCCTGAAAATGCTCTTGTGCACAAACTGAGGTTACTAAAGACAAATTTGTAAAGGAAGAACTGGAGAGCCCTGCGCAGTGAGTCAGCCCTGACCTCTACCTGAACAAGTTTAAGCTGAATTAAAACACTAGGACTTCTTGCCAACATCAGTTTCCAACCTTTTGTGCTCTTGTGGCTGAATGGCCAAAAATACCCACAACCATTGTTCCAAAATTCTCTTCAAAGTCTAGGGATGCAAAGAAGGATCCGCTAAATATTAATGCCCATGGTTTTGGAACGTGATGTGCAACACACAGGTTAGTGAAATGTATCAAATCTTCAATTTCAGCAAAAATCTATTTCTAAATGTTTTATACTCCTGATCCTTCAGCAGAACTGAGAAACTTTTAATTCTAAACATTGTCTTAAAGCACTTTGCTGAATACTAGACTATGCTGTTTACTCCAGTCATGGAACAAAAACATATATTTAAAAAAAATGGTATAAACCTGGTGAATCTATTTTTAGGGCTATCAGGGATATCCAAGGCGTTTTCCAAGGTGCTCCTCAGAAACAAACCCACACTGGCTATATCTCAGCAACAAGACATGATACAGTAAACAACTTGTATTAAAACACAACTTACTGAACCAGGAATCCAAAAATATCCATAACTCAAATCACCCAAAATGCAACTCAATACCTGATTTGATGGGAGTGACTGGTGCCATAACATTAAACAAATCCTTGAGTTATGGAGAAAGCGTTCATCATCGGTGTCTCTCACAGAGAAAACCTGAGAGATTATCAACAATGCAGGTGCAAGATTCCAATTTGATAACCCTCCATCCTCTACTGTAATCCTTCCAATTTCAGTCTTGTTTACTGTCAAATCCGAAATGCCACCTTTGTGATCCAATGGATGAAAAGTGGAATATGTGCACACCTGCTATCATACTAATGTTGCTTGTGTTAAATCGCAATAATCCCAGTTAGATGCCATCAGTGAGAAACTTGGATTGGGCTTTCACTCTAGTCTGGATAAAAGAAAGCCTGCTAAAGTCTCACTGTAAATCTGACAGGCTCTGATTGTTCTGCTACCTTTGACTAGTTTGAATGGGCCAGTAAGTTCTTACAAGCTTTTGAAGGTGGGATTACAGACTCTAGAAGTTTGGCCAAGCCATCTGGTACAAAAGATCCCAAACTTGCAAGCAATCCATTGTATTTTGCCAGGTAGTGACTTCCAAATCAGGCCAACATTTTAAATAGTATTTAAAATATATATATATATATTTTCAAAAGTAAGCTAAGACCAGATTTAAAACTAAATAAAACATTGATATGTTGTTTTGGTGACCACTTTGCAAATAAGAAGAAAATAGCTCTTACATGCTGCCACTGGTCTCGGATCAGCGGACGGTAACGCAGGAAGTACTTAAGAGGGAAGGACTCGATGTCCGGCCATGTGGATGGGCTGTTCCAGGTCACCTCAAGCCTGCGTGCATTGTTGGGAATTGGTCTGGCCACCACCTTCTCTGGAGGATCTGGTTTCACTGTGGATCAACAAGGACATTATTAGAGCTTGTGTCTACATCGAGTCCTAATCGCAGCACTGGGGGACTGAGCTGTTTGGTAAAGAGCAACCACTTGGGATTAGTGCAAACAAGCAGCATCAAAAAAGCACTTGATTAGAAAAAGGGGAAATATGCACAAGACAATGGCGTCTAAGTGTCCCTCTTCCTGCTGAGCGGAAAATCTATTTAACATAATACACACACATCTTTGAGGACATCCACATTGCAACATGTCTCGAGAAAGTCTCTAGGCCAAAAACATCTCTGAATGCACGCAGTTCTTTCTGGGTCGCCCCATTGAGCCGAGGTTTATGAGAAATGGGCAGTGCACAACAGCATGGTCATTCTCTTCCTCCCTCCCCGTGGTGGCTGAGGTTCACAGTGTTTGCTCTGCGGTTTAGCTTCACACACACAGACACACACACAAGGACAAAGAGATGCCCTGAACCGTAGGGGTAAGCTCCGTCCAAACCTCCTCCCTCTCCAGTGTCTTAACTATTCATGGTACACACAGTTGGATTAGATTTATATGCAGAGTCCTGACCTGGCATGGCTGAAACACTCTTTTACAACTCGGAAACACTGTGTGGATATTGTTTAAACCGATCCTGGGACAAACACACGACTAGCCTTCTTTCAGCCCCTCTCAGGCTTTTATGGAAGGAGGGCAGGCGCCGATGCCCTGTACACAAAAAACGAACAAATGCATGAGTGACCTAACAGGACGGACATGAAGCGGCATGACTGTGTAATGGAACATAAGGGCAACAAATCAAAGTGCTCACTCATTCTCTCTTTCGTTGATAAGGATGTTAACATTTTGCCCTTTGTAGGGGCACTATGAAACCTTTTGTTTAGCTCAGGTGAAGTTCCCTGCTTCTGTGTCCTGCTGTATCATGCTGTATGTAGTTCATAACATCATGCTGTTAAGTTATATGTATGAAAAATGCGAGAATGACCAACTTGAGTGGGCAGAGCAATCAGTGAGTGTTTTTTTGGTTCGAAATGAGCCGTACGTTTCACCTCGACTTGTGAGCAAACCGTAGACCCCGTCGAGAATGTGTGCCTCAGTGCTCAGTGACTCATGTGTAACTGGTTCTGTGTACATGATTACCTTTGTGTGCGCACCATTCATGGCATTTTGCACTTATTTTTAATGAACACACTCGCTGATTCTGCTGTGTCCACTCCAATCAACCACTGTCACACTCTCACTCTCAAAGATGTTTGTTGTAGTCTTTCGGCTGCTCCCATTGAGGGGGTCACCACAGTGGACCATTCGATCCACACAACAACTTGGAACAGGTTGTTGTGGCTGGGGTTTGGGGATTGGCTTGGAATCTAACCTTCTGTAGCAGCACATCAGGTTACTTATATTGTAGGAAGATGCATCATACACTAGACTTACATCACATAGTAAAAGTAAGGGGTAAGGGGTCCGTCCATGTGGCATCAGGCATATTGGAGATAAATTATCCACTCCCTGGAGAGGTATCTGTCAGACATACCTGTTGCAAACTTGATGCCTGATTGGATTTGAGCATTTAAAGGTGAAGGACCTTGCTCAAGGGCCCAACAGTGGCATCCCTGGCACTTCAGATCAACAGTCCAATAGCTTAACCACTGAGCTCCCCTTCCCCAATAGTCAAGTGGTATTACATGATACCAGTATCGTATGAGTAATTGAGCCAGGCATTAGAGCTGACACCAGTGCATCCATAATGTAAACAATACCACTATACCTACAATTAAACCACCAATAAACCAGCATGCAGGTTCATGCATGCGTTACCTAACCGTTCCCAAATCATACACTAATCATAACTCAGTTTCTGAATCAAATCTAATTTGCTGTGGCCCGTTTAAAACGGGAGTCTTTCTCGCCCCATAAATCATCTCCATCACTAGGAGGCAAATATTTCTGCAGTTAATCCAGTAATCCAGATGGCATTAGCATTTTTATTACTATCAAGTATGCATGCAGCCATGCATGTAAACACTTCATTTAGTTCCTGGGAGCCTCTGCAAATTTTTTTCCCCATCCTTATTGGATTTTTTTTTTTCTTCCTCCAGAGACCAGCTACTCCCTTCTTTCCCAGTGCAGAGTCACTGCATGGGGTCTTCCAGCTCGATTAAGAGACCATTTCAACAGTCCAAAGATATCTCCGTGTCTGACAATATGAGCCAGATGTTTTGGATACTTCCAGTCTTTTCTCCCCGCTAAATGATTACAGGGCTATTCTCAGGCTGAGCATGAAACACAGACTGAGATGCCAAACATGATTTAAGTAATTGATACGAATGGTTGTAGACAGCAACGGTCTTCCACCAGCTGACTGGCAAATGCAGGGTTATGTTTAAACATGTACAGCTTATGTCGATGTTTATAGACTAAGTGTATTCATTTGGTCAAACCCACACAGCACTTCGTCCATCAAAACACTTTTACGGGCCTTAAATGTCTATTTTTAGGTATTTACTACTTCACTAATCCCTTGCCGCTACTTTATCATTGTCCTATTTCGAATGCGTGTGATGTGAATGCCGGCATTAGAGCTTCCTGTTTTTGGACATGTGGAGCGAGAACATTCAGGAAGCTTAAAAAACCTGTGAGAGTGCAGATGTCCCAAGAAGAATTACAGAGCTATACTATGGATATGTTGTACACACTGAATGCAAATCATCATGATTATTCACATGAGAAGTTTGTGTGAGAGAGAATAAAGGCAGCACCCATGTTTGACTCCTCGAAGCTGACCGCAGTGGACGCTCTCCCCAGCTCGTTGATCGCCGTGACGTTGACTCGGTAAGGAAAACTGGAGAAGAGCTCAGGAAACTTCACATGGCATCTGTTCTTATGGACATCGTCTCTTTTCACTTCTAGAGATTTCTGGTTGTGTCTGGGTGAAACACACACACACACACACACACACACACACACAAAATAACACCTGGTTAATAAATTTGTTCTTGTCCAGGAAAAAAATAAAATAAAATAAAGAACTGAGTGTGCAGTTTCTTGTTTAAAGTTTCAAATGCACAGGGAGCATTCAAGTCAAACCAGGACTTATGAAATATCTCATGAATGAAACTGTAAAACTGATTTACTGATTTACTGACATTTACAGAAGACTTCAAGCACAGTACATTGATGAGACTCTCGGCCACAGTAAAACATTTGAATGCTGCAAACGTTTTAAAGAAGGCACGAATGAATATCGATCCCTGCTGTAGTGCAAGTGGACGCCTGATTCTTGAAAACTGATGGATAATTTATCACCAACTTGTGGAAGAGACGCATCTGTCTGTTGGGACTCCACGAACACCATTTGCACATTAAAGGAACTCGGCTGGGATCCACATCCCCTTCAGTCCTGACATCGCTCCAAGCCATTTCCACATGTTTGGACCATTAAAGGAGTTCCTGGGAGGCCAGCATTTGCAGGCAGTCTGTGACATACTGAGAAAATTTTCTACCGTGATGGAATCTACGCATTACTGAAACTCTGGGATAAATGCATTAGTGTAGCACTGGGTTATACAGAGAAATAAAGTGTTAGCTCTCATAACAGCGTTTTGTTATTCGGCACAATAAAAATCCCGGTTTAACTTGAACACTCTTTAGTACCTCAGAGCCAATCATTTAATTATTTCCAATGTTTTGCATTTTGTCAGTTTTAGATCAAGTACACATGACACCCATTGCTGTTAAATGCTCTAATTTGCACAAGTCAGAAGCTTTTGTCTAATCTTATTGTATATCAAACTGCAGTGATGCTAGATACATATGAATAAAGGTTCATACAGTATTAATGCACCTGCTCTAATAAATTAGCCTTTCTAACATTTCTATGCCGACTGATAAAAAAACAAAAAAAAACATTATATATAAATTTGTTAAATTGTTGAAGTTTTCTTAAGCATGTTGTTATTTGACATTTTTGCAGGAGACTCCAGTGTCAGTCTTCTTCTTCAGATTCTTCAGTAAAAAGCTGTATATTTTTGTCTTATTATTAATTTCACCATCAGAATGACTGTTAAAGGTGCTATAACATACTTGACAAAATGAACTGACTTGTTTGGCAGTGACTATGATTATAACATTTTGTTTATTCATTAATAAAACCTGTAATATTGGGTGAATTGTTTAGGAATAAAAGGAACAAAACACCCAAGAACATGCTGCATGCAAATTTTTCTAATGTAATGGTAAGCAAATTGCATTCATTAATTTCCTTCAACAGCATGCACCTTTATGCTTTATTCCTTACTCGTTATACTGTTATCATTTGGCTAACAATTATTATCACATCACTTATATGGTTTCCTCATTAGCGTCCACCATTCCTTTTTTTTATTTTATTTTATTTTTTTATCAAAGAGATAGTTTTGCCACAAAGCATAAGACAAGAATAGATTTGCTGAATGGGACGTTGCCAGGATTCTGCCCCAGGGTGCTGCCTGCCAGAAAGCCTTTACTGTTCTTCTGATATCACTTCCTTTCCCTAGAGCAAAGGGACTGACAAAAAAAAAAAAAAAATCTACAAAAGCAGACAGTGTCTGGCATTCATATTGTTTTTTCGAGAGTTGTTTCATCTCTTTCTAGTTTTAACACAACAAAAATTAGGATATTCAATTATTTTCTCATTTGTTAATAGAATAGGTTAATAAATTCCATTGTTCCCTAATTAAGGGCCAATTTTTAATCAATGTGTTGAAAGTCACACTTGCGAGTTCAGAAGCACAGAAACGATTATTCAAATGTGACATATTGGCTGTAGAATATTAATGAGGAGCTGTCTGCTGTGAAATTGCCTAGTGACATTTGTGATCGGAACAAAATGATCCCAGAAAGGCGGCTCTTTGGCATGGCACAAGGCCGAGACACGGAAGCTGCCTCTGTAGAGGCCTCTCTAGGGCTTACCGTGAATCGCCTAGATTTCGATAATTAAGGACATTTTTTTTTTTTAGAAATAGTGCCAGGTAGTAATAGAAAAACATAGATGAAGAGGAATAAATAAGTGATATAGAAAGTGAGTAAGAGCAGTCATGGTTCAGAGCTTAAGGCTTTGGGCTACTCATCAGAAGGATGTGAGATTAAATCCCAGTACCACCTTGAATCCCAGAGCATGGCACGTAACCCTCTGCTGCTCCACTGTATCCCGTCTCAAGGATACGTAAGTCATATCGGCAAAAACGAGAAAATGTAAATAAAAGTCAATAGCGGAAGAATAAAAAGATGAAAGTGACAGAATGAGACAGAGAGCACAAGAGAAAGAGAGAGAGAGAGAAAGAGAGGGAGCTCTAGTCCATGTCTTGTTGTATCCCACAAGGGCAATGGGCTGAGATTCTGAGTTCTGTCTCTCCTAGTCAGACAGGCCTAATCAGCTCTCACCAGGGAGAAGCTGACTGCATAGATCACTGATTCAGGCAGGCCGCTTTCTTACACGAGGCCAGACACCACATGGCAGAAAGAGAAAGAGACAGACAGACAACAAGATAGAGAATGGAAAAAGGGAGGGTTGGGTGGCAGATGAAGATTGAGACAGTAAGCAGTAATAGAAGCAGATATCAGCAAAGGGGGGAACTAGCCGTATAGGAGAATGAAAAAAAAGTGACAAAATATCTTACTGGACGTCGACTTCAAATTCCGTAGGGATGTATGTGGGATGCAAGAGGTGCCAACTGCAGTAGAAGCCCTTGGGGTACGTGTTTGATCGGCACGTCACCTGCGGTTCCCTCGGAGGAACTATCGAGAGAAAGAGAGAGGATCGGGGAGGGAGGGGGGAGTTGGGGGAGAGGAGTCAAGAGAAGGAGAGAGAAGAAAATAAGCACTTTGTCAAGCCTACTGCAACTCCTCAGATAACCATCAGTCGTCCAAAACATCAGTCCCAGAGGTCTCTTGGCCTGCAGTAACAGCTTGCATGTAAACCTATTTGTCTTTTCTTTGGTGAAGGATTAAAAAAAAGGAGAGAGGAGGAAAAAAGGATAAGAGAGGAGGAGTGGAGGAGTGGGTGTGAAAGGAGGAATGCAATAACCGCCCCAGCCCTCCTTTCAGATTAGGGCTCTTTCTCGCACCACCACTGGACCGTGCCGCTCACCACTGAAATTGAAACGGATGACTCGGACCAGTTGCCCGGGTGATGCATAATATTAACCGCCTCTTCCTTTCTGCCGCAGACACGGGCTTAAGCCTCGATGCCAAGTGAGCACTTCCCTTTTCCACAAGAAACAAAGCCGCTTTAAGGCCTCAGCTCCTTTCAGCACTGATTACATTAACCACTGTCCTGATAACACAAAGAGGACAGGAAATAAAGACCGACTGTGCAGCATGTCAAAAAGAAAAAAAAAAAAGTTACTGTATTTTGATAGTCGTGTAGTACTTGATATTAGTTAGATGCATTTAAAGAGTTATGTATGAGACTTTAGCACTTAGCGCTTACAGTACATTATTTATTGTCATTTGTCAATGTCGGAGAGGTCATTAATAATGATGACGACTTGTAATGATGAGAGCGCCATGTCCATTATACGAAAGGCCTTCAACTGAAGTGTTACTTGTGTTTTTAGTGTAATGTTACAAAGCCCATTTTGATGGCAGTGCACGACTGACTAATACACTAAGTGTGCTTTAACACTTAGCAGCCTGTTTGCCAAGTCAGTGCAGAATTAATACTTTTTTGCTTGCTAATTGGTTTTGTTCGGTTTCACACATATAAGTAAAAAAAAGATTCTTGTAAAACTGTGAGAATTACAGCGATGGTAAAAATGAGTATTGTCAGATCATGAAAAATCACCTGAGAGCTTAAAGTCAGCGGTAAATAAATGATTAAATAATTATATCATGGAACTACTTGAAAAATTTAGTTTATCTCATCCAGTGTATCTTAATATTTTGTTTAATATCTCATCCATTAACAATGATTATATGATATGCTTATTCTATGTATAGAAAGGACATTTCACTACAAAATGCACTAGAGAATACAATGAAATAATAATAAAAAAATATTAAGCTGAAATAGGCGGCACAGTGGCTTAGTGGTAAGCACTGTAGCCTTGCACCTCCAGGGTCCGGGTTCGATTCCCACCTCAGGTCTGTGTGCATGTAGTTTGCATGTTCTCTCAGTGTTTGGTGGGTTTCCTCCAGGTACTCTGGTTTCATCCAGAGTACCTGGATTGGCATACCCAAAATGCCCCGTAGTGTGAATGAGAGTGTGAGTGTGTGCCCTGCGATGGATTGGCACCCCATCTAGGGTGTAGGGTTAGGCTGCAGGCCCCCTGCAACCCTGTATACAGGATAAAGCCATGAGTCAGTGTGCCCTTTGTTTTAATTAAGCAGATTATGTCTGTAAAAAAATTGGTTCCTGCACCCCAAAATACACCACTTGTTCGGTTCACTTCCTGCAGTTGGCTGAATTCAGGTACAGTACTGCATGATTCAGATTCTTGCCACAATCACATTGTGATAGAGAAGCAGAACAGAGCCGAGATCGCCTCACTCGGATGCTGCACTGGTGTGATTCCTGCCTGACATACTGATCCATCTTCAACATATTCCACATAAAATCTTTCCAAGCTTTCCAATTTCCTCTAAGAAACCAATTCTATTTAATTCCGTACTTTGCTTTTGCCTTCCAACTGACCCTGACACTCAATTCATTAGTCCCACTGGAGGATCAATCTACAAATGGTCTATGGGCTTTCAATGAGCAGAGCAAGCCTATCCGTAGAAGATGACATCAGCCCAGCCTGAACAACATGCGACTGCAAAAGCGGGTTGCAATATATATATATATATAGTCTGAACATCGGAGAATCCTTCACTGTGTTCGAGATGAGAAAGAGACTGGTGTAGCAGAGTGAGCCTTGGATGAAGGGGCTGGATGTCAGAGAGTACGATGACCCCAAAATTCCTGCCGTGAGCTTGTCACTCTGAGGCTTTGGAGGTTCTCCTCAGGAGCCGCATTCCGCCCCAGCCTTCTGGCCCCAGGGGGCCTTTCCTCAACCCGGGGCCAAACAGGCACTCTGACAGCTCACATATACCGGAACCCCACCAACACACACACACACACACACACACACACACACACACACACTTCAAATGAAAGCAGACGGACATCTACACAGAGCAGCATCTCAAAGACGCGTTCTGTAAAGAGGCGAAAGCCGCAAAACAAAACAAGATTGCTTTTTCAGGAGTGTTTGCAGCCTAGCAACGTTTCTATTGTTCCCTTTATGTTTCGCTTTTCCCCCTTTTTTTTCAGAGGGCACAATGTTTTTGAAGTGACAACAAAGAAATACATCTGCATTCTTCCCTTTTGGGTTTTGTCATGATTTCATCTAAGGTTCTTTTGCCACAGCAACAGCTTTAGCCTTTAGATTAAAAAAAAGTAATCATTTAAGCCTACCAAAAAAAAGAAGAAAAAAAAAAAACCTAATTGCAAATAACTGGCAAACCAATTTATCAAAAGCACACACAACTTTAATCTAATGTGCTTCACAAGTAAAACAATTGCAGCTCACTGATATGTCTTAATCAACCCCTGATTACACCTTCAAAGGCATGTCGTGTTCAAAAGCTAACTGACGTGAAGAGCTCAAAAAGGAGAATTCCGTAGTGACCATAGTAAAAAAAAAAAAAAAAAAAAGATTGCTATTGTTAAGAAGTGATTGTGGATGGATTGGTGGATTTGAATGAGAAGGTTAACTGTGTGTGTCTACGTGGACTTTTGTCCAGCGTTTCTCAGGCCTCTCCTTTGTACTCTTTTCAACGCAGGAATGTGCATGAAGAAAGCAGGGTAGGGCTTCTCGAGAGCTTTCCCATCCCCGGTGACCATAGGAAAACCGAAGCAGCTCAAGCTTGTGCTTTTACTCCGAAATGGTGTCACGTCTTATGTAGGGTAGTTAACCGATACCCTCGGAAACATGTCAGTGGTTGCAATCCTTAAGGGAAGGTACAAAAGGAGTTAAGTACTATTTGTAATAAAAGCTGATAATTGCACAAGTCAACGGAGTGCACCGATTTAGCTGTCAGAAACAGTAATCACGCTGACGAGAAAAGTTCTGTTCAGCGTCCAGAGCCTTTGGTGACTGTTGACTCAATTTACTTGTAACATATGAAACCGTTTGTCTTTGGCCTTGGCTGGATGCTCCATAACCCCACTTTACCTTCCAACGTTAGACATCTCACAAAGTGCTGACAACATAATTTAAGATTTACTCCTAGTCCAAGCCCTCTAGAACTTCAGGTAAACTCCTCAACACTTCATTTCCACTTTGACAATTGAATTCTTCTGACCAAACTTCCCCGCTCGGATTTGAGCGCATGGCCTCCTGCTCGTCACTTGCATAATCTTTAAAGGTAGTTAAAGTGTCGGCACAATGAAAGACACGGTCGCAAGGATCAGCTGAGAAACGTCAAGCAGACAGGTCACATGAAAGGCACGTGAGTGGATCCAGGGCAACTCCCCTTATCATTTTTAAGTACTGAATCCCCTCCCGATTGCTTCCTTTTAACAGGTATGGAATGCCAGCTATGCATCCAGCAATTGGAAGCAGACATTAGTGAAGGGGGCTTGATGGAGGTAGAGGGAAAATGAGGCTGAGAAAGGGAAACGGAGGAGCATTTAAACCCACCTAACTGATCAGCAAGCTAATTTAGACACTCAACAGGCATTCAAGTGACTCACTGACTCGCCGATTTAAAACTTGCATTATATGTGCTTTTGGAATTCCAAAAGGTGTACCCCGCCTCGTGCCCCAAGTCTCCTGGGATAGGCTCCAGACCCCCCCCCCCCGCCCCTTAATACAGGAGGATAAAGCGGTACTGATGATGAGTGAGTGAGTGAGTGAGTGAGTGAGTCTATGTGCATGAATGTACTATATGGGAAAATGCTTGTTTAAATGTCCTGAAAGAGAAAGTTGTTACCTTAAAATTCTATAATAGACACGATGAGCAATCATAAGGTGTACATAATTTACACACACCGTTTGATTTTCTTCAACGTTTGCTCCCACACTGTCTGTAGTCGATGTCATTAAACCTAAACGGTTTTCTCTGGGCATCTCTACGTAAAGATCCACAACAAGCAAAGAAGAGTCAGGAATTCAAATGGGAAAAACCATCATCATAAATTACCCTGGTGTCCATGGTGAAAGTGCCTGACTGGCATCTCTTCGGGGAACGATTCAGCTGCCTCGATGCGTGCATGTGAATTCATCTCGTGTCTTGGATGCTAATCGAACGTCCAATATAAAGAAAGCCCTGTAAATCCTGTACGGAGGTGCTTATCTAAGTTGAGAGTGCCTGGCATATAAGAGACCACAGCTTACACACTTGGCTAAATGAAATGTGCCAATAAATCATCAATCTCCATTGAATACGTAGGGATGAACAGGACCCGTGGTCGCTGATTATCCAGCCACAAAAACTCTCTATGCTCCTGCTTACTCTCGTATAAACAGAACATGGTGGTGTTACGCTAGCTGCATTTTGCTGCCGAAACATTTCTACATCTCTGCTGTTTGTCTTCAAGAACAGGACAAACAGAATGAAAAAGACAAAAGGGAGAAGAAAGGAAGGAGTCAGCAGCCTTGCTGAAAATGATGTTAAAATGTCTTCGAGGCTAAATCCATTGCCCCCTTAGCTGTAGTAAATCACTAGGTAATATTCTGTGGAGGCTTAACAATCCATTTAATAGGAAATGCATAGGGAAGAAACACTGAATATGCAATTCCTTCACTAAAATGTATATAGCATGGTATAAAAGAGCTCTGACATAGCTTGCATTGTAAATGCATTTCAATTGTTAAAAGGTCAGGGCTTGGGTTTGGTTCAGCATTGTTGTCAGGGCAGGCTAAAACCTATTTCGAAGGCCTTGAAATTAAAGTAAAAGAGTTGTTCGTATCACACTTGTGAGTCATACCGCTTTGAAGAAGTAATTTTTTTTTTTGCAGCTTTACACAAGTAAAGACCACTGAGAACTACCCCATTAATTTATGGTTAAGGCTGTTTAATATCTTTTTTTTTAATATATACTTTTAAGTGTTGGTGTTCTGCTGTGATTGAGAAGAAAGAAGAAAAGACAATGTAGGTCCCAGAATATGACTTTTAAAGACTCAATCTGATGGAAATGGCAGAAGAACCTCAAGGGGGCTTCTGAGTCGTCCAAAAGAAAATTACATTCAATACTCTCTCTTATATCAATCAGAGCATCAATTAATAATCATGGGCTTCTTTGATTTTATATATACTGTAACAGGTGAGTTAGTGTGTTCCCCCTAGTTTGAGCAGCGCCAATTGGAATAGCTGCAATGTCTTGGAGGAAACATATGCTTTCCCTCACCCTCCCTGGTTGGATATCATTGTTTGGTGGAGTATAGTTAACTAGAAGTTGGGAATTGGCAAATGTCCAAATTAAAAGGCAATATGGAAAGAAAAAAAGAAAAGAAAAAGAACCTAGGGGTCACAACCACTATCTCCCTTTAAGGTAGGTAGGAATTTCGAGGGAGTGAAGAAAGGAGCTTCTGGAAGTGAATATACAAGATGCATTGGAAGTCTACATTTCATCAATAAACCATGAACTAGAGAACTGTAACAAACTTACATCACAAGGCGCATAGAAGAACCCAGAACTACCTGAATGCACGGAAGTGGACAAATCTAAAGCACAAACTCGTAGCTTGTTATTCCTCAAATCTACTCAACTTAACATGAGCCATACATGCACCACAATCCATCATATTAGCATTACAGATAAGCCAACCATGAGACACCAATCCTTACACATTTTTATTTGTAGAGCAACAAACCATCAAGAAATTGATGCCATGCTTGAAAGGGCATAACTATTCCTTCAACATCATCTCTGGCCATCACCAAGTTGAATTGGTATCCAAGAGAGAAGGTAGTATGCGATTCTGTGTAGACTTTAGTAAATTCAATTTCAAGACCTATCTTGAAGGTCAATCAATTTTGACTTGTAGCATGGAATTACAGTATTCAAGATATCAAAGTGGGTACTGCTTATAAAAATGGAGAGCATCCAAAAACTTGCAGTGAAGTGGTTGAATATACAATTTAAATTTCTTGGACTATAAAATGCTGCATCTGTGTTCCAGGGTCATATGGAAATAGTCTTGGCAAAGTTCAAAAGCAAATGTTGTTTCCTTTACATCGAAGAAAGAAGCATCGTCCACCTCTTTTCAGGAATAGCAACCTGGTTTCCCTACTTTTAGTTATTCGACAAAACAACATTAACCGCAGCAGTATAATGACACATTCAGGGTCATTACGTGACCCATTTACTCATTTAAATTTACACATTTGGCTTAATTATAATTAAGACTGAGCAGGTGAGAGGGTTAATTGCCTTACTCAAAGACCCAACTGGGGCAGCTTGGCTGTGCTAGGATTTGAACTCATTCTTATTCTCCTAGCAACAGTCTAAAGCAGTGATCATTAAGACACAACTTTGATTAAGAAAACTTCTATGACGCCACAAAATCATGAGGATCATGAATGGAGTCATGTGATTTAATCAGTTATGCTTTTTAGTCAATATGTTCTTGATAAGTTTAATTAATTACAGAAATTTCAAAACACTTTTGTAAGTCGCTCTGGATAAGAGCGTCTGCCAAATGTGTAAAAGTAAAAGTAATTGAATTGATGGGTCAGTTTTTTTTTTATTAGGTTAACCTTCAAATATGAAATGATCTAAAATTGAATAATTGACTAAATATACTAAAAATAACCACAGCTTTTATAAAAAAAATACACACTGCTTCCATCTTCTGCAATTCCTCCCATTTTGTGAGAGTATCACTTCTTTGAGATTATGTGCTGTTGGTTGAAAAAACTATCATATTGTCATGACAATCAATAACATTCAAAAACAATCAATAAGTTACAATATTTAATCGTTCATTAGATATTATTAGAAGTTTTTAATGGTTCAAATCTTGTAATAAATATAGCTGTTGGAGACAAATCAGACAATGCACATTGATAATATTGAATCAAATCAAAAATTTCAGTGCCTAAAATGTAAATTGATTAATAAAATGATTTTATTTCTGAGAAAATATTCTTAGAATATATATCTGGAATGTATATTTGGTAGAGTAGAACTTGATGATATTTAAAGACCCCTGTGCACTTGATGGTTGTTTAATCAGCCCTCAAGTGACTGTATGATTGCAGGGATTTGACTTCATGGTCCTGAAAGGAAAATTAGAATTTTGTAGTGCCTGGTGCTTTATCATACATTTCACATGCCAATCATTACAACTACACACTGATTGGTCTGACATCCCTAAAAAAAATGAGGTCATCATACATCAGACTGCTGTCTCTCAGCCAAAACATACCCATTTACTGGTCAGACATCACTATATATCATGATTCAGGCTAAACTTCTAGTGAGGCCAGAGGGGAAACCAGCACCCAGACAAAATTGGATTTGTGTATAAACATCTGTTCTCTGGTGTGTAACAAGCAGCAAGGGCAGACAAACCTTATTTGTTGAAATGATCTGCCCTAATGCAATCCACACCAAAATTGACCAGGGTGCACATACGGGATAGATATTATGGGTCCTCTACCTAATCACGGATAATTACAGTAAATAGGTTGAGCCGTTTCAAATTCAGACTGCATAAAATAGCCAGAACCACTTTACACATTTAGGTATTCCTAGATATTTAGCCTCTGACCGATAGACTACAGTCTATCATTCGCAAATTACTCCCAATTAAGAACAATAACTGCCTGTGGGCTCTGCAGTTCATGAATTTTGTATTTTGCCCTAAAAATTCTGCCTGGCAAGAAATCCCTCAGCTGAGATTGCAGTGGGAAGATAAGTAAAGAGTCCATTTGCAAACCGTAGCACTTATAAGAAGGCAACAATATCATCACCTTCAGGTTGTCAAGAAAGCACAGATTAAAAGTAAGCAATCAGAAAAGGTTATCATTTGTGTAAGGACTTGTCTCTTGCCTTATCTTATGCAAGCATGACAAAACGCAGAAGGGTTTAGAATAAAATAACCATCGAACTACTGAATCTTGAAACTAGACATTTATTTTGTTCCTAACATGTATTGTCACAGCGGATGTTTAAAAACATGTCCTCGAGATAAGATATCTTATTATTATTATTATTATTATTATTATTATTATTATGAGAACTATGAGTTGATAATGTACTCATAGGCTTGATGAAAGAATGCTGCTAATTGTTACAATGCTTGTCCTTATAGACAACTACTGTATGTCGAAGAGTCAATATTGTTACTGTATGCATAAAGAGAATGCTTCATTTGTCTGATCATTTTGTTGACATATGCATGTGCCTTAAAGATTTCTTGCACTAGTTTAAATACCTGCCTACAAATTCCTGGAAAGCAAGGAAGCACAGCTTTTATGGAGCTTTTTAGTGAAATGATATTTGAGACAAGGTATATATTTGGGGCTTTAAAACCAGTGGATTAATGCAGAATCAGTTCGCTTGAGTGAGACTACATACCACTAAGGACTGAAAGAACAATAAAAAAATATATATAAAAATAATAATAATAATAATAATAATAATAATAATAATAATAATAATTCAAATTAAAAGATTATTTTAATTTCCTTTGCATTATACTATTGCATAGTATAAAAAGAAAAAAAGGAACGCACAAGGACTACAGTAGCTGTTTTACTTTAGGTGTCTTGCTATATATAGTATGCATTACTGCAATATTACAATAATACTGTATTGTTATCTGTATCCCCAAAGTTATACCAGTCTAAAGAAGAGGCAAAGGAGTCTAGAGAAAAATGCTAACATGCTTAAATTGACCACAGATATAGTTAGCATTCTGTTCTAAGAGAATTAAGAATTAGTGGAGCAAATCAGTTATTTAGCTTCCATCGAATAAATGTTTACTGCCCACTTATGGAATAGAGACAAATAGATATTTGAGGATGTTTAAGAGTATACAGAGTTCCTGCAGGAGTTTCTGGGGAGGTTCTGCTACTATGACCGAGCTTTGAGGTCAAATAGACTATTACTGAAAAAAACAGACTTACAGAAATAAAATTACATATATTTACTTTTTTTTTTTTTTAAAGTACAGACTGTAGAGTTCATTAGAGTGCAGTTGATATCTTCATTTAAACACTGGGTCTTCATTCAACAGATGGACAGTCATCTGGTGACTTCCTGAAATTGAGCTCTTATATCAGTGAAACATCATCATTAATAAGCCTATTAAGATTGAATGAACAGAAGGCGCATGACTAAGCCGGTAATCTTGTGCAGCTCGGCTTGATCCTTCAGGCATTCATAGTTAATTAGTTGGAAATAGAGGGCCAGGATAATATTTATTTCATATATTGTATAGAACAAACAAGTCGAAATGGACTTATGGAGGACAGTTAAAACCTTAATTTGTTGTGTATCTTCAGCCTTTAACACATGCCAGCCTGGTTCTTAAAGATCAAGAATCAGATACTAAATATCCAACAGGGTGGAGGAGATACCCCAATACAGGGAAACATCTAAAGTAGAACCAACATGAGAAATAATGTATAAAGTAAATATGCTTAGGCTATATTTATGAGCATTTGTTATTAACTGAAAGAATGAGTGAAGTTGGCTGATACCTGAGGCGACTATTAATAATTAAAAATGTTATATTTTGGACTGAGTTTGGAGAAAGAAAAAAAAAAAAAACTGTGCGATTGTATTACACAGATATAATGCCATGAATTTTTCATATCCATCCCAGCCATAATTCAAGGATCCAGTAGAATGCATGCTTAAGGCAAAAGACAAAGGTATCTTTGTGTAAAGTTGATCTGAACAGATGTGTCATTAATCAAGAACACCAGGACAAGTGTCAGTAGTTTCAAACAGCTTAAGCAGAGAGTCAAATGCCACACTTTGATCACTGAATGTCGGCATACAGTATATCTTTCCATTTCCCAGAGATAATTGCATGATTAGAAGGTATGGCAAAGAAACCTGGTGTCAATTGAATCCTTAATAATTTTCTGTTAGTGGGAATTTAGACAGGCTTCAAAGGAAGGGCAGCAACAAATATCCCAAGCGTCAAGTTGCAGCTCTTAGATCTTGCCAGTTCTGTCATCTCACAGATTTCATTTAATATCGGATTACTTAGTTGTGAGTTAGAAAAACATTAAAGAAAACCAAAACAGGTTTAGCGATTATTCTTTTCTTCAAATAAAATTGCGTGTTGGTGGTTCACACACTAAATGTGAAAGCATGCTTGAGTGTAGCTCTGGGAGGTATCTTGCCCAGTCTCTGGTGCTGTGGCTCTAATATTACACAGAGTGGCAGGGGATAAATGAAGGCCATTGTGTCGGCGGAGCTCCCTGTCATTCCACAGTCATGCTAATGGCTTTAATCTGACAGTGGACTCCGGCTCCCAGCATCCCCCCACCTCTGCATTCCTGTCCCCCGTGTCATTCGCAAGAACCGGCAGCATTACATGCCTGTTTGTTCCCTTTGTCGGATAGCCTTCCCAGCTATTAGGGCTCAGAGGAAGGAGGAGGGCAACAGCCCAAGCAGGGCATAGATTTGTGGGGGTTTCCCCTCCTTGCTGACCGCGTTGGTTCTCCTGCTTCAGACTAGTCTCTATTGTTTCCAATCAGCCAAGAATTCACTCTTGTAAAGTCAAGGAAATGCTACTTTAATCCTGTGGAAATCAGATGGTGAGGTTCAATATTTTCATGCAGCTTGTGCATGAGTCCTGACTGCAGGTAACAGGGCTCACAAACCCAGCTGCAGGGCACTAAAAGTTGTGTACATTGCCGCTGTTGCTCCCTTATTATCTTAGCAGCAGGAGTAATTGAGCTGAAAATCAAAAGGCCAGCCCAGTCCCAAGTCATGACTTAAAATGCCAAGGTAATCTGGCATGGCAGGCCCAAATGCAATTGCAGTTTAATGCCACATGGGCGCTTTTAGAAAGCAGTGAACAAGGGACTGTTTTCATCCTGACACAACACATCAGTGGATATATTAGAAGAGGCTAAGCTTGGGTAAGAATATGTCATCTCCTAGGTAAACATGCTATAATATCCCATAAAACATGCATACAATAACTTCAAAGACAATTCAGGATTTGCTACTAATTCAGTGGCTGTCTGCCAAATGCAGCTGATCCTTAAAAATTTTACGGTTTAAACTGTGGATTAGAAGTCCCATCAAGGGGATTAGTCTAAAATATGTCTGGATTTTGGCACTCAAACTGAAAGCATAGTAAAATTCCTGAAGTAGAAAAGGTGTAGCAGGAACATGTAGTTCCAATGAACCGGCCACGGTGGGTCAACTCATACACCTGCAGTGTGAACAGGGTCCTGAGCAAGCTGATTTCTAGCATATAATGTGTCACAGCTTCATTTCTCAAGCTGAAGACGGATGGCTGTTTCTCCTTTGAGAAGGAATGCTTCAATTTCATCCAGAATTCCAATTCGTCTGAGTGTGCTAGGTCATCTGACCTGTGGGAATGAGTTTTTAATACTTCAGCAGGTTCCTCCAGTTGGTTTCAAATATGAGAGCTGTCCAAAATGTCACTGTGCTCCTCCATCACAACAAGCTGCAGTGCCCAGAGGAAAGATTGATACGAGAGCAACTGAAATAAGTGTATGGCAACTCTTATGACATGTTAAGCAAACACGGTGGACATAGTTATTTTGTGGATGAAATGCGCTCTCTGATTTCAGCCTAATTGTCTATGAGATTAAAATGACAAGTCAAGCTGAGAGGTTCCTTCATAGCATTTGCCATTTCACCAACAGCTTTCCCTTGGAAATATGAGGCAGGTTAATGTTCCTGATTGGTAAGCCAATAATCCCTGAAGGAGATGCATGGAGGCTTGGTTTTCTGCTCTCAAAGAAAGAATAAATGATCTCTCAGTACCCACGTAAAGAACAGTGCTTTTCTGGACGATTGGAACCAATTTGCGTCAACTACAAATCATGGTAGGTGTTCATGCAAACCATTGTTTTATTTTTGTTAACTTCATTCATGGGTAAGGGTTAAGGTGCTGCTTGCCAACTCTGGTCTTGTATTACCCCCTGTCCAACCCTTGTCCCTGCTGTAACCCTTCCCTTCCTACTAAAATTCAAGAAGGGGTCCTAGTTAGCTCATTAGCCTAGGAAAGACACCGCGATGGGAAGAACTGTGGGTACTCCATGACCTGAGTCAACAACATCTTTTCCACAAACAACTAGAAAATGTTGAAAGCAACCAAAAAAAGAAAGCAAGTGAGTCCTAAAGGGTTAGAATAACAGTCAGCTGGAATGCTAGGCGAGGGTAAAATGAGACAGATTGCCTCCAGCACTATGACATCCAGCAGCTGTAACTGAATATTGAATTTAGAAAGCAGGGTAAAGAGGGGAGTGAGGAATTGATTATGGCACTTTGCAGCTGCGTTTAGGGCCATGTTCTTTCCACAATAGCACCAGTTCCACAAGGATGAAATCAATGGTGGGGTCATGTCCAGCTCAAGAAGGTATGATTGCTCAAAGGGTTATCATGTTTATCTCTGTCTCCCAGGACAAGTGTGGAAAAAGGACGTTCTTCATCCTTCTTCAAATTGATGCAGTGATGTGGAGGCAAAGAGAGAAACATACCCTTTGTGGCTAGAGTAGACACTGCCATTGGGTCCTCATTAATGCCTGGTGTAGACTATCAAAGTCTGGACCACAAAGACATTCCACTGCCAACCACAGAATCACAATAATTATACAATAATAACACAATATTCATCTAAAAGTGATGAATAAGCTTAATTATGCAAAATGTCTCTTTTTGGTGTGAAACAAGTTATAAACCGTTTAAAGGACCAACCAAACTGAGGGATATAAACAAGCAGACAACCCTGACACCAGTGAAAGTCTTAACCAAAGCTGCTACTGTATTATCCTACACTCTGAGCCATTCACTGCCATACAAACTGCACCCTTGCACTGCACTCAGTGGTGACCACGGATTACAGCACGGACAGTGATTTGGGGAAAATATGCAATTTCACATTAGGCTTTTAGGGCTTATGGGCTAGACACACAGGCCTCTGTCTCTACTAATGCCAGTGACGTCTGCAATGAGGACAAATCACCAGGCCTCCACAGACAGTGTGCTTCCATCTCCAGAGAATCGGTCAGATTCACTCTCAGACATCTGGTCCATTTACAAATTGGAAAACACAATTTAAAAGGAAAAAAGAAAGAGAGTGAGAGAGAGAGAGAGAGAGAGAGAGAGAGAGAGAGAAACAGTGTACAGACGCAAGTTTCGCCAAAAAAAAAAAAAAAAAACAGATTTCCTTTGCAGATGCTAACTAATATTGTTTGCTAACCGTGAAAGGGCATTAAGATTGCAACTTTAATAGTAAAGCTATCTTACTTTTCTTTCCCATGCATGAATAAATTTTTCACTAAATGTCATACTATTTCAAAATACTCACGTTCCATGGGCAGGTACTAAATAATGTAACACCATTTCAAGGATATTTCTGCATGCTACAGGCTGTTGTAGTGTCTGATACAGAATTATTTTCTCTAAAGAAGCTTATCTGGGTAAAAAAAAAATGAATAAAAGATCAAATAAAGTGAAAGCATTTGTTTGTTTTTGGTGCTCTCCATATTTCCCCTCTAGTCATCCTCCTAAAAGGATTGGGTCTCTCAGGAGGATTATGTCTCTCTACTGTATATATAATGACTGTATATAATAATTAATGGGATTAGGAGACTACACAGTAGCTAGTCCAATCTTCGCCCAAGGCCAGACTGCCCAATGCCTTCTCCACACTTATCTGATGGCATGAGCTTGTTTTCACATCCCGCCATTAGCAGGGCCTTATGGAAAGCAGCCCGGAATAAACTCTGTCACTTTGGTTTGGAGGATCTTTAACCTGTCGATACACACTGAAGCATTCAAGAGATGGAGCAGCTCTTTACTCATTTGTGTTGATGGTTCCAAAACTAATGCTGCCATTTAACATGGAAAGCAAACATTTTGGATATACAGATCATTCTGGCTCACAAAAGATCCTTTGTTTAAGTCAACATAATTATTAATAAATCAAAGTATTTGCTGTTTTAAAAAATTTTAATATTAAATTTCATTAAATTATGCAGGTTAAATGAAAGGAATTGAAAATTTTCTCCTGCAAAGTGCATAAAGCTACAATGAAAAAAACTGGCTGCAGCAACCTCATTTCCCCGCTCATCTGTTCCAACCACTCAGCATTCAGCATTCATAGGTCACTGTATGGCTCAACACCAAAAACCATTTCTCCCCCAACCACCCCCCTCACCCCCAAAATAAAGAGAGCCAAGCCAAGAAAGTCATTCAAGACTACATAAAAAAAAATACAAGAAAGTCTGGCTCAACAATTTTGCATATTACTGTATATCAGGTCAACACACATGGATCTTTTCATGAAAGATACCCCGGTTTCCCCTACATGCTGTATTTAACAGAACATGATCAGCATCATGAAGATTTTGTTTATCAGCCCATAGATGTAAAATAGACTCCAGTTGATGGCTTAGCTCAATCAATTAATTAATTCATATATACAGT
>JAQMYJ010000009.1:19997614-20009074 GCA_030014305.1 Clarias laeviceps
AGGTGGTACTAAAAAAAGGACCAGGTACCAGGTACTGTTCCCAGTGGAAAACCCCCCAAAAGTGAGCTGTACTGAACTGTGCCGTGCCGTACTATGCAGTGGAAAAGCGCCATAAAAGTTTCCACGTGTTTGGGCCATTAAGGGGGTTCCTGGGAGGCCAGTGTTTCAGACATCAAACAGGAAGTGTGAAAAGCTTATACAGTATGCAAGGACTAGTTAAACACCAGGATAAGTGCATTATTGTAGCAGGGATTATATAGGAACATAAAGCGAGATTTTACTCTTATAACTCTTCTCTTATTCTGCATAATCAAAAGTCCTGTTTTAACTTCTCCTCAAATACATTTTTTCCCTTATTTTATTTTTAAGCTCCGCAAACACACACAGTGAAATCAAGTTATAGTGAAATCAAGTATTTTTTTAATTCAGTGTTTACATAGAATATAACGGGGTAGTGTCCTGTAAAGTGCACATGACTTAATTTAGGATTCAGCCAGAGACAAAATAGCTCCTAGCAAAAAGGAAACAGATAAAAATATATTTATATTTGCCTTAAGAAATACAGTGCATTACTGGTTAAGTTTGCTGAGAAGACTGACAAAGTCAACATTAGGTGTGTTTACAGTACACGAACCTTAATATCCCACTAATAACCAAAAAACAGGGGGAAAAAAAACTGCATCATGTAAACACCTCCGTGCGGACAGTCTGACCTGATCCAGTCCAGTCTGAATTAATTTTTAATTAGAATGAGTGGGGTGATGAAAATCTTGGATAATCCATTCAACAGGTAAACATTAGCATTGTAAACATTCAATCTGATTGTTTCTCTCTTGTCGGAATAAATATCTTGTTTCTGTGCATGTCTTCCCCACATGAGGCAACATTAGATAAGCTCAGAGAGAACAAATCTGTGCTTACACTCATACACTGGGTCTGTGGCTGACGAAGGAACACTGATTGGGTTGCCATTTCATACATAGGAAAACATCCCATTGCAGGACACACACACATACAAATTCCATCCATCCTTCCAGGGAACTCTGTAGTCCAACTAGGGACTGTGGAGGCAAATGGTGACCATTGTATCCATTCCCATCTTTTACGATCATAGTAGGACCTCCGGTCAACATTCACATGCGCATTCACTCACTACGGACAATTTTGGGAACAGCAATTACCCTAATCTTCATGACATTGGACTCTGTGAAGAAACCGGAGAACCTTGTAGAAACCCATCAAGAACAAGAAAAACATGCAAACTCCATGCACACAGACCCAAAGCAGCAGTCGAACCACAGACCCTGGAGGTGCCGCCACAGCCATTTAGCCTAATCTGCATGTTTTTGGACCGTGCGAGGAAACCAGGGCACCCAAAGAAAACACACCAAGCATGGGAGAACATGCAATTTTTCTGCACTCAGACCCCGAAGCAGGAATCAATCCCTCAACCCTCTAGGTGCAAGTATCACTATGTGACTATGCCGACTACCCTCTTCTTCTTCTGTTATATTTCTTGAAGGTTTAATGCTTCACATCGAGCAGAACCACCATGCTCATGTCAAAATAAGTTACATTCTCATTATTTGAATTTCCAATCCAAATGGTTTTCATCAGATTGAGGAAATATTGTCGAAGTAAATTGACAACTGTTGTGCGAAAAATGTGATCACATTCAGTTCGGATGCATTTGTGCTCTCTTACAATAGAGCAGCTGAACAGCTTTCTCCAGACACCTCACCGGAAACTGTCTGCGTCTAAACCAGCCTCAACTTGTGACAGTTATCCTAACAAGACTTTAAGGTTTTTCAGAGTAACCCCATCATCCAAATCCTTCCTGACATTCACTTTCTGATACTGTTGATGCTGTAACGCATTAGACTGCTGCACGTTGAGCTAAGAGACTGGCAACAAAATCGCCCCCTTCCCTAAGGCCAGTGATGTATGTGTGTGATGTGTGTGTATGCGTATCTGTGTGGGCTGCACATCTTTTGAAGTTAAACCTCCCCAGATCAACAGGCTTTCTTCACGCTTTCATCAAGCCGAGCATCTGAACTCTTGCATCTACCAGGCGCATGCTGGAGTGTGGGGGGAAAAAAAGTGCCCACCACTCAGACTTCAATCAGGCCAAGAGCAATAGACGCATGTTATTCCGTAATAAAGCCGGCTCATCCCGGGGAACTTGCTATTGTATTTTGTTCTGCTTTGCTTCTTTTCATCTACCCAAAGTACTTACATGTGGGATCGACAAAAGCCAGAATTCAACATTTTCTGCTTCATTCCTCCTATATTGGTATTACAACTCGCTGGACCCTGGATCCTTTGTGCGGGATATTTTACACAAGATTAAACAGCCAATAAGAGCACAGCTGTTAATCTGGTGTGGCCTAGTTCGATGGTGCACAAAGTTACACAATGTGTAAAAGTTAGGCTACTGTTTCTCAGTCAGATTTTACTGCTGAAACTTTTAGATGGTTTGAATTAATGCACATGTTCTAAAGGAGCTGGTTTATGAAGTTATTTTTCAACTTAATTAAGTGTAAGGAACATGGGTGGATCCGGTCCATCCGGTAACACAAAAAAAATAAAAAAATAAAAATCAGTAGTGGTACACGGGTATACATGGTAGTGTAAAGACGGGAGACCAGCTGCTTGCCAAAACACGCATTCTAAACGTGTCATGGAAGCACTTTGAGCAAGATAACGCTGTCATCTCAAACGCTTCTTTACTTAGTAATTGCTTTTAAGTCATTCTGACTTGCCTCGGGACTGTCCTTGCTCTGTGTCAAATCTTTCATAATGCTAGTTAATGTGATTGCAAGCTTCCGCCAGCAAGGCGCACAGGCTTCTTCATGGCTAACCCAAGCTAGCAAAGCTTATTAGCGTCTAACACATGGCTGAATCACAAATCCCAACCCCTGAACAATAGCATTACTGTACTTGGTTTGCGGAACAAGGGACCTTACATAGTGCACTAGCTTTCCACTGTATGCCTTTTGGGATTCAGCCCCAGGACAGCTAGTTCATTCATTCATTCATTCATTCATTCATCGTCTGTACCGCTTATCCTGTATATAGGGTCATGAGGGGCCTGGAGCCTATCTCAGGGCACAAGGCAGGGTACATCTGGGACAGGGAGCACATCAATTGCAGAGTACAGTTAAGGAGCTGAAGCTATTATGAGTGGACATATTTATTCTGTGGAGATATTTACAAGATTCACAGGACTGTCCGCCACCTCCATGGTTTATTCTCCTCTGCTTTTGGCTACATACCTTCAACAAGAATTTAAAACTATTTTCACCCTTGGTGAGAAGGGATCCTCCAAATACGAATGAACTGAGTACTGTCCCAGAGCAAATTTATGCACAATGTGTGTGTGGTGATGGTGGTGGTGGGGAGGTGTAATGTATTTCTGCAGTTCTAGATTTCTATACTGTACACGAGCTAGGTTTGCTTCTGTAGCAGATCCTTTGTTATAGAGAATCACAGGCATTTATATACATTATTCAGCTGAAGGTACAGAATCTCACTGTAGCAGAAACTGGCTACAGAGGAAGAAAGATTATATAGTGGTACATCGGCATACAAACGCCTGACTCACGGATTTTCGCTTTAAGAACAGAAATTTTGCCAAAAGTTTGCCACACAAAGATTTTTCAGCATGTGAGCAACAAACCAAGCAGAACTGAACGCCGGTTAATAAGTGCATACGTCTGGGAGCCGTCTTTGCATCAGTGGAAAGTGAAGTGAGTTATATATATATTTTTTGACATATATATTTTTTTGCATTTTCTGCAAGATTTAGTGAGGACATGGGTTCATGGGTGCCCAAAATATTAGTAAGGACGGTTGCAAGAAGAAAACGGAGCCACTTTCAGTTTCAATTTTAAAGCAGCTGGGGCCAAGAGGAATCATAAATGAAGTGAGGTTTAATGTCTATTTATTTCATCTTTTACTTCATTTACATGTCTTTTCTAAATGTTTTGATTGTTTTTATATGCAAATATGATTATAAATTGATAATATTTTTGAGTGGCTGGAGCGGATTATCTGCATTTACATTATTTCCTACAGGAAAATGTTTTTCATGGTACGAAATTTCACCTTAAGAACTTGCCTCTGGAAGAGATTAAATTCATATGCTGAGGTACCGCAGTATCAGGAAAGGAGATTTTTTCCCCTACAAATTTCCTTACAAACTTTGTCTGATTAACTAAAAAAAAAAAAAAAAAAAAAGTTGCATCAATAAATGACAGTTAAGCATTAAATTGTAGTTGTTAATCCTGATCTATTTCAACAATATAAGTTTTGTTACTGTACTCTCAGAGGTTTTAACTGAATACTTCTGATTCAGTGTTTGATATGATGTTATAACATACCTACATCTATGTATTTACATTTACATTGATCAAAACTTTAAAGTTACATTGTATTAGAAATGCTGCATCAGTTGTATCTAGTGTGTCATTGGATTCCTGCTATCGTCCTCATCTTCATCATCATCATCATCACCATCATCGTCATCATCAATTCAGAAATAACAATACTATTATGCCACTGTGGGAAAAGATTACCCAGAGAAATGAACCACAAAAATGTAAATTACTTATCGATCGCTTGCTCTTTCAGTGTCGCATTTGTCTTAAAAATGGGGACATGTTTGACAATACCAATATTTGTTTTAATAAGGACATTAACAGATCTTTTAAATCTATGCATGTACTGTCTGAATGCTTTACTTTTACCCTCAGAAACACGTCTTTCTCTCTCCCTTTCACCTCTTTTCACTCTGCTTCTCAGTCTTCATGAGAAACTCTGTGCGGGACAGATGGGACGCAGGATTACAGAGGAAATCCTGGAGGAACCGGATTGTAAATTAAAGCCAAAGATCAGCATCTCTTTTTCCCCCTAAAGGTTACACAAAGCAGCAGAACCTCATAAAAATGCACAGATGAAAAATGGCATCAGTGTCATATTTCTATATTTCTCTTCCTTTTCTTGTGTTTCCCCAATCCCTGTAGGTGCAAAACTCCAAAAAGTGACTGAAAAGAGATTCCATTGCTCTATATCCAGGGCGAAATTTACAGCCATCGTTGGAAAGGTTGCCAAATCCATCAAACACGCTACGTTTTATTCGCCTACCCCGGGCGATTAAATCATCTGTCTGCTGACACAGCGCTGCATATGATTTTATACCATCACTATAAAAAATACTTCTGCAAGAAACAGACAAGATATAAGACCTGTATGCTATTTATCCTTTACAGATGCATCGATTTAACTACACCATTTCATTAATAATTATATTAAAAAACATAAAAATAAATATATAATTATCAAGAGCCCCAGGGTGAAGAAACACACTCAGTGTAAGCCATAAAAACAAACTAAAGAAGGATTAATAAGAACAAAATCTGGCCCTGTCTCACAGGATGACTTTAGTTTGCTTTTATCGTTTTGTGTGTTTTTTCTTTTTTCCAAGTGGATTATTTTCCATCCAGAAATGATATAATTAGTGTCTGCTACATTGGCTGACCCATTCCCCACAATCCCAGTGGATCAGAACAGTAAACAAAATATCAATCACATTCAACAAAGCTGTCCGTGTGGCGAGACTGGTCTTAATTAAATACACACAAGAATGGATCTCTTAAAAAAAAAAATTAAAAAAAAAAACACTACACAAACCATATCTGGTATAAAAATGGTCCATTACGGTTTATTAAAAATTTTTTTTAAAAATACTAAAAAAAAAAATTCACCCACTGTTTAATTTGTACATACAATTGTTGCTTTGTGTGTGTGTTAGAGATTAGGAAAAAGCAACACCACTTTTGTTGTCACATCCAGTAAGTTGGACAATAGGTCAGAAGATTGTTCATGCTCTTTGAGATGAACCTTTGGGAATGGAATGCTTGGCAGTGGAAAAACATGCAGCTTCGCTTAGAAGTACAGTAGAAAGGAATAGTTTTCAAAAAAAAAAAAAAAAGTGTCAGGTTGCAGAGATGTCTACCTTTTTTTTCTTTTTTTTTTTTTTACACCAGCGTCTCATTAGCGAAACAATTACAGATGACATCTGGCTGTCGAATACAGACGGATCACAATAGCGACAAAGGCTAATTACTAATTTATAGATTTGATCATTTGCAATATATATATATATATTAAAAAAACATCATGTGCATTATTATTTCCCCCATAAAGCTAGAACAGCAAGAACATTTTAATTGTTTGTGACATTTACAAGCAAAGCACTGCTGACCTGAGCGTCTTGACGAGCTCTCTGAAGGAACAGAACACCAACACACAACATCGCTGACAACAATATAAGTGGCATCCTCGGGGCCTGACCACAGCGCCGAGTCACACCGGCTTCCTCATATGGGTGGATAACAGCTTTCTCTCCAGGGTACATGCTTTCTTAATGTTTTTTTTTCCCCCTCTCATGGAAAAGCAAAGTTGAGCCGAAAGAAGCAAATGCAAACTAAATGGCAATTCAGTCTGAAAATCTAATTTCTTTTTCAATCAGTGCCTCAACGCTAAGCTGAATGGTAGAATTAGAGAATTTCTTGATGCTCAATTGCAGCAGGCGGAACATTGCGGTTTGAATGATTTGTGCTGTGTAACGTGCAGTCAATGAAAGTTTGACTACGGAATAGCAAAGAGTTCTACGGAAAACTTTGCTGGCACAAAAAGCAAATAAAGCAAAAAAAAAAAAGGATATGAGAGAGAGAGAGAAAAAAAATGGTGTGCAAGACACCTCTGTGATAATTCTGTACGTTCTAGACCAGGAATCATATATTGGAGGTTAGGGTCCTGTATTTCTTCTCTGCATCAGATTTAAAAATCGAATCTATCAAATAGCCGCATCTTCTTATCAGCGCTTTCCGTTCAACTCTACTGTCTCACTAGTCACTGCTGTGCAGGTGTGAACATGTTACGTCAGTTCATTTGTAGAGTAGGTGTGATGTGAGAACAAATGGACGTCCCGCTTGTGATTTGAACGAAAGCAGAGCAGTGTGCAGTGATTTCTTCTTGAGGGTGTACCCAGTGCCGAAACGACGTACGGAAGAGCGTGAACAGGAGCGTTTGAATATGTGCAAGCTGAATTTGGACCGATACTTTAAGGAAGGTGATTATTAAAGAGAATCATTACTGGTGATAAGACACCGATTCATCACTACCAGCCTGAGAGTTAACAGCAAAGTATGGAACGGAAACATCCTCAATCGCTGATTCGAGAAAAAGTTCAAATGCAGGAAAATTGATGCTTACAGCTTTCTGGGTCTCTCAAGGGCCAGTATGGAACATTATCAGGAAAAAGGTTTAACAATCAACAGTGCTCATTACATTGAGATGCTTATTGAAGAGCTGAAGCTTAAGCTTTGAATTAAACGGAGTTGTGATCTTGCATGACAATGCACCTCCACTCACTTCTTCCAACACTGTTGACACTCAAAACGCAAAAACTTTGTTTTGAGGTGTTAAAGCATCCTCCATCCTCCCTATACTCCTGATTTGCTCTATTGGACTATCACCTGTTTGGTCCCCTGAAAGCAACCCTACAAGAACGGAGATTCACTTCTGATGAAGAAATGAAGACAGCGGTGCATTCGTGGCTCACAGCTCAGCCTGAAACATTTTTTAATGAGGGAACACGAAAGCTTGTTGACAGATGAACAAAGTGTATTGAAAAGCAAGGAAATCTTGGGAAAAAAATGATGTATTTGTCTTTTCTACAAAGAATGCTGATATATTTTGACTCACGAGGCTGCAAAGTTGTCCATGATTTCATTGCCCGACATGCTGCCAGTTTGCTGCTTGCTAACTTGGTCTGTGACATAATAGGTCAACCCAGGAAAAGGTCCAATACTAACAAGGTGAAAAGGGGCACTTATCGAAAAGTAGTCAGACATACTCCGGTCAATAAACTGATTCCCCTTCAGTGTTTGCATACTAGAATAATAATAGCAGTTAAATGGCCTAGTCAAGGTACAACCATCCCACCATAGAAATTCTGCATGTAGACACACTGGGTGTCCAAGTGTTGTACTAAAAGCTCCACGAACACGCCAAAGGAACATAAGCATATTGGATCATCACCGCCTACAACTGAGTCATATAGTTAGTAATTACAGAAGAACAAAAATCTGGGTTGTATATTTATGTAAGTGTCTAAAGTAGAGCATGATATAAAGAGATGGAACAGAAAACTTGGGAAACATGGAAGTTCTGCAGGTCAGAGTAGACTTGTTTGTTCCGTCCATCACTGAGATGATTTTCAGGGACAAACTACACAAACTGACCAGTTAACACATACAGTGGAGCATATCTCTGTTTAAATAGTGGTACCAAGCTGAGAGATTTATAAAAGAGCAATTTTATTTTTGTTAAAAAGATGGTCATCTTTTGTTGAGATTTGATAATGATTTCTAAATGAGGAAGCCAAGGCAGTGAGGTCAACTAACAAAGAAGACGAAATTATAGAAACGCTGTTTGGTGCATGAATCTGAGCTAGTACTGTGTATAAATAAAATAGATAAAGAACAAGAAAGTGGTTATTTCATATTCTGTGGCCGGCATTGAGCTGATTAATCTCATGTTTTCCTTGATGTTACATCTTGGCATTGTGAAGACAAACCCAGCCGAGAAAGCGCATTCTTTACTGCACAATCATAAGCAGCCTTGTCTCATTCTGGTTTTCCAATTTCTTTAATTTAATAAGTAAATTTAATTGCTGTCAGAGAGCATTATGGGTGGCATCTAGTTACCATTATTGATTAAAATCCTTGGCACCATGTGGCCATCCATGCTAATTTGCTTCCAGTTGTTCAGGAGTGGTAAAAAAAAAAAAAAATCCCTCAGACAAAACCGGCTCCCCGAACCACCTGTGTTCATAATGTTTGCGAGTCTGAAGGCTTAACTGACCTGGGGTTACATGGTCTTTTAGGCCAAAACAAGATAGCAGTCCATTAAACTGTGTACACATTCCAAGAAGGATCACGTTTGTGTTTGCCGTTTGGGATGGAGATGACTGCTGCTCGTCTTTCAGTATGGGTGAAAAGGGCTGCAGGAACCTCCTGGCTTATCGAATGGCCTGCCAATGACCCCATTCAGCACAGCGGCATTTATTTATTTTTTTTAAATAACAACATCTGGATGGGGCTTAATGTCCAAAATGACACCACACCCCATAACCACTTAGAGAAGACTCAAACACAGCCCATGAATCAAGTAGGGAAGGCTGGGCGGATTGAAGGGCAGCGGATGGATGAAGAAAAGATAATGTTTATGATTATTAATACAAGACTGTTCTTAAGAGATGGGCTTTAACACAAGTTCACATTCTTGACAGCGCGAGTTGGTATGAGCATTAAGCAACGATGGGCAAGTTTAAGCGAAGAAGAGATTCAGTAAACAGTACATGGGGTCAAACTGTCAGGAAATACTGGAGACAGAGTGAACAATGAGAGAAAGATCATAAAGTGCAGAAAGAATTATAAACAAACAAAAAAACCGACATCGAGATAAGAGGAAATATTAGGAAATATATACTGTATAGATATATTAGAAGAGGAAAAAAAAAGCTAACTGAGAAAAAAACGTCTAAACTCACGTCCGGTGCGAAATGTGATCTGGTCACGTCGTTGGCCATCGGGATTCTGGAAACAGCTGTACAGGCCATTGCTACTCATGTCCACCTCCATGAGTATTAGTCGTGGTCCTTCCTCCCTCCTCTTGGCCTTCACGTCTGTCCCATTCACTTTCCACGTGACTGAGGCTTCGTTGTCCAGAGAGCCACACTGCATCGTCACATTGCTGCCGAGCCTCGCGTACTGGATCCTGCCTCCTGGGTGAGAGAGCAGAACATTATCAGTGATACTGTATGCCATGCATCCTCATCATCATATATATGCAGGTCAGATATCAAATCAGACAAAATACCTGGCCATTCACAGCTTTAGTATTCAACGTAAGGCTTATGAGGGGAAACTACGGATTTAGCCATATGTCTCTTTCTGGTTAAAGAAATAAGAGTTAAATTTGTAAATACATTGTAACTTTGAAAGATACCAACTCGATTCAGCCCAGTGGGACTGCAGAAGTTTTATATGATCCAAAGCTGAAATTTTAGAATGCATTTTTTCCACGGGATGAGGTTTATGGAATTTGACTGCGATTACTTACATTGTACATGTGCTCCAGGTGACTAACATCACAGTCGGTGTGCAGAGTAGAAAAACTTATAATGACCTATTGTAATGTAGTTATATAAACCTCAATATGTCTGTATATACACCAGTAATGTCTGTATTGCATTTGGATATGGTAAAAAAATGTTTGATACCATCATGAATTTGCTCAGACCTTGACATTGCCATTGTTAGATTTTTCAGCAAGATAATAATTGTAAACATCAACTCATGCCCGAACATGAATACAGAAGTTCTACATGGATGAATAAAAAAAAATCCCTTCGCAATTATCTTTAACTCTGTTAGACTAAAATCTCATTGCTGTAGGTGAGGCGATCGGAAATATAAAATTGTAGGGGTGCCAATAATTTTGCCGCCAGGGTTTCCCCTTACGCATTTGCGTCTGCTTTTAATTTTTTTCCTGATGTGTGCACCTGTTCCTTGTTTCCCCTTCATCAGTTTGTGTATTTATACCTTCTGTGTTTCCCTGTTTGTTTGCCACGTCTTATCATGCATTCATCCCTTTAACTGTGGCACGTTTCCTTGGGTTGCTAGTTGTATTTTCTGTAGTTCTTCCCATTGACCCTTTTTTAAACAATTTAAAACAATGTTTTAACCCTTTGCGTCTGCTTGTGTTTTCATAGCTATTGGCTGTACTTGTAATTCAGAGGGAAACTTTACAGTGTGTGCATATGTATTTACTTGTTGCCATGTTCATGCCAAATGGCTCACACCCTATTCATATGCCTGACTAATCAAGCCTATCAGCGTCGTTATACCTATAACTGAAATTTCAGTTTCAGCCTTTGAGTCGCTAATCATCAAGGTTTGGTTAGATTTTGGATGTTGAAATGCAACAAAATGGTTAAAGAAGTTCAAAGTAAGGATGGTCTACTTAATGGAGCTACCAATATTGTTTTGTAGGATTTTTTCCCCCTTTTTTTCGTTCAATACTCTACATGGTGTGATGTTTGTGTGTGTGTTCACGGTGCCTGCACCAAGCTGATTTCTCCAACAACCATTATTCCATGTCTATGGTTCCCCAGGCAACTATCTGCATCTATCAGCCATGTTGGTAAATCTCCAGGTCCCCAAAGTTTAAATTACAGCTCAAAATTTTATTGTGTATAAATGTCAGGGATGTTTCATCTTTTTCAAAACGAAAAGAAAAGAAAGGAAAAAAGACACGCGTCAGCAGTAGAGACTCGGCACCTTTTACAGTCTACGGCTAAATTTGTAATGCATGTTCACCAAACAATGA
>JAQMYJ010000009.1:20009153-20037678 GCA_030014305.1 Clarias laeviceps
TAATCCACCTTTATGCAACAGAAGCTCCAATCTAAGACATGATTTAATTGGTCAATATTAGACACAACATTCTGAACATGAAACACAGATAGTGATTCAGATTTAAAAGAAAGAACAAAAATCAGCTAGTAGATAAGCGATGCTCGCTGAAGCCCATTTAAAGGTGTTGATTTAATAGGTATGCCCTCAAAACCAAGCACTCAAAGAAGATTGCTGAGTAAAACAAGCCAGTGAATAGCTTCTCTCCAAAACGCGCTCAGCATTGGAGTCACTGCTTTGCCCTCTGGCCTGTTCTCTTTGAGGGTTCTCATTAAGAGATAGTCTCCCATTTCTCTTGTTTGCCAGGCTGCTTTTGGCAGCCGGCTTGTTTGAAAGTGCAAATAAATGCATTTTTTTTTCTACCCTGCTTATCTTATCCAGAACAGGCAGTAATAGGGCACTTAATCGCTTGCCCCTCAGTCTGATAAAACAAAGCCTGGATGCATTAAATCATATCTGCTACTATTTGATGGTCTGGAATGCTTAATCCATATTATGCAGTTTTAAAAAGGTGCATCTGTCCCAGGATTATCCCAAGCCATTTTTTTCCCCCCTGCAAATATCGTCACCTTGGCCATTTCCAACCTGCTGCCAAACCACACCAGGTGTTTGTCAGTTGAATAATGTATGTATATTGTCTTCAAACACGATCGTACGAGCCAAACGGTCGGCCGTAGACATCCTCGGAGATCAGCCAGTCCACACTAATGTACTATGAGTGCAACACCTAGCTTCAAGGACAATCACCGAGTGCCTTTGCAATGGAGTAAGAAAAACAAAACGGAATTGAGATGCAAAGCAGAGACAAAATTGACATTTCACATTGCGGACGTAAAGCTTAGTAAAGGCTCAGGGGAGAAATGAGATAGAGGCCGCTCCACACCCACATGGAGGATCTCTGACATTTTTTATGAGGCAGAGATGTGCAAGCCGGGCTGGGAAGCCGTACAGGGGATTTGATCCACAGCTGGAACTGCTGTCTAGATGAGAAACAGCTGTGTCTGTGTTCGCGAAACATGCAGCCAAAAAACAAAGCGGCTAAGTGGCCGTGCAAACAGGGCACCGCCGCTAGCCAGAAGCTGCCTCTATAAATGCAAACCTGGTTGATCAGGTTAATCAGGTGCTGATGAGGTTTCATTTCCTCGAATGAGAACTAAGCACTCATAAAGGGTGGAAACTAGTTAGGATCACGAGGATGGATTTTAATAGATGAATAAATCTGAAATAAATAATAGCTTATTCATCTCTAATGAGAGCCTTGACCGGAGAGTGCAAGATCGGACTGCTACCTGAGTGAGAAACAAGTTGAAAACAGGAAATAAAACAATGGCTGCACCAAGCATTTATTTTCTTGCTCTAGCCTGTAAGGTGGGAGCCTTTGCTAACTCCTAGCCCATGGCACTGCTCTAAACTCTCTTGTTTCTCGAAGGCCTCCCACGATGCATCACATGGATCTCAGGGAAAGGATACTTGAGATTTAGTTCTTGGACTTCTTGTTCCACTTTGTTTGACTAAGCAAAACATCAAAAAGGGATCATCTATGCTGGATAAAACTCATCAGACCTCGTACAAATATTAGAGAACCACGTGACCCAGTTCAGCTTTACCTAAACTGGAGCAGGTCCATGCTGCAACATCCAACAGCTTCTGGCAGAGAGCATGGCAAAATGTCAGTGTTACTCTGAGGCCATTTAGTTTACACATTGCCCGAAGCAAGGACCACAGACCTGTAGAGATCTGTACAGGTGGCATCTTTCTGTGGATTGGGGTCAAGTGCCTCGCTCGAAGCAACAATTGTGGCAGCACGGGTCTATCACTTAGGATTACACCCTGACCTTTTAAGTCAGAGATCATAAGCACGGTTTTCCACTTTTTTACTGCTAATGTTCTTCCACCATGATTTAAATCAATAAATCGTCATTATTATTATGCTGATTTTTGATAATCCTCAGTAACGCATTCATTATGTCAATGGAAACTTGTACGTGAAAGGACATGAAATGAGCTGCATGCAAATTTAACCATGTCTGCTAATGAAAGGAACGTGAGGCCACACACTAAGGCAAATCAGAAATGGTGTAGATTAAATCACCCAGTAACACTCACGGCAATTTCTCTAATACGCGGAGACAGCTATCACTTGAAATAGATCCCTGTTCTAGAAATGGGTTGCACAGCAACAACTCAAATCTTTGAATTAATTAAGTGACCTTCTCTATCTTTAAAAGTTTAATGCATTATTTCTAAGATGCAAAAATTACGCAGAAAAAATTAGGCACCTCCAGGTAACCCATTAGCTAGAAGTTAAGACTTATATGGGCATGGGTTAGTAATTCCATATACCATTTATTAAGGGTGTAAACATGGGTGAACCACTAAAACATTCAGTGATGGTCCACAGTACTGGAAAGAGGGGAGAGCAGCTGCCTGACACAATCCATATTCAAATCCAGGCACAGGAGCACGTTCAGCAAGAAAACACATCTGATAAGGTTATGTCATCTGAAACACTTTGTTCCTTAATAATTGCCTCTAAGTTGTTCTGAGTTGCCTGTGAACTGTCTGTGTTGTGTTTCAATCTTTAAATACAGCCAGATAACATGAGTGTGAGCTTTCGCCAGAAGGTTCATGACTGATGTCACCGCTTTGTTTGATAACCCCTAAACAAGAGCACTACTTGGTGTGTGGAACAAGGCATTCCTCACCTTATAGCACACTAGCTTTTCATTGTATACTATTTGGTATATAACCAAAAAACAGGGGTTATCCTAAAGCAGTTAATTAATCTTTTGGCTTCTCCCATTGAGGGGTTGCCACAGCAGACTATCCGCTCCGTGGACAACTGGGTGCCGGATGCTCTTCCTGATGCAAACCCTCCCATTTTATCTGGGCTTGGGACTGGCGCTGCATTTAGTGGCTGGGGTATGGGTATTGGGTTGGAATTGTAGCCAGGGCTTCTTCATGGCAGGTGAGAAACCTATCACTGAGCCACCAATGCCCCAGGTTATCCTAAAGCAGAGTAATTGAAAATGTAAAGAGAGACTATTCTCTTAGATTTACAGGACTTCCAACACCTCCATGGTTTACTCTCCTTGCTTTTTGCCTACATACTGTAGTGCCATCAAGAATTTAAGACTACTTTCACTATCGGGTGAAACCCTATTGCTACTGTATCTGTATGTGTATATGGTCGGTGCTCCAAATATCCACATCTATATCAGTTGTTGGATTTAAACCTGACCTGAAACATTGAAACAATGAAACATTTGCCAATGGAAAACACCTGGACTAAAAAGGGAATCGAAATACCAACAACCTCGGCGACATCACTTGAGTTTATAATGGTGGTCAACTAGAGATGTGTGAGTGACTCTTTTTTAAATCCCATTCATGAAGTTGTTATATTTGTGTGAACCTGCCAGTTGTACTTTTTAAAGGATTTTGGTTGGTCCCATTCTGGGTTTATGCCAAAATAGAAATTAACTAGTAGCCAAATTTAAACCACTTTGACCCAAGGCAGTAAAGACAATTTAACTGCAGTATATTAAGTTAATATTGTGGTCTTTCTTTGTCCCATAAATTTTGGTACATATTTGACAACCCACGAACTCTGAAATGAAAGAAAAGAAAAAAAAAGAAAAATTGGGTGACTTTTTTTTTTTTTACTTGTTCCATCCCATGGGATCTCAGTCTCAGTGCGCACTTCTAGTCACAACCAGTCACCCTGTGAAAACATTCTGCCAAGCTTTATTTAAAAAAAAAAAAGAAGATGAAGAAGAAATAGTGCACCTGCTATTCCTTTCTGGTTTTATAACCATTTATACCGATTTAACTTGAATTATGTATTTGTGTTCTCTCTACCACACGTATGCCAAAACAAACCAAACCAAAAGAGTACAAATCTTTTAATGTATGAATTCTGACCGATATGATGATCAGACTGCTGTTTGCAGTATCGGTTTTGTCAATGGCACATGTTAAACTGGTAGCAGTAATGTTATGTTATGAAGTTGTGGTGATTGTGAGATATTTGGGCTGCTGGCCCAGTCTCATCTGCCTCATTGTTTCTGTCTAAAACAAGAGGCTTATAAGAACGCGAACAAACCACTCCACTGCCGACTTGTTGAACCGTACACAATGCTTACTTGTTTTTCAAAGCTGTGGAGGAGTTTTCATTGAAAGCCCCCAAAAAACATGGGGTCAAAACTCAATGCACTTCACCTCAGTTTCAGTTTTTAACTGGATGCTTCATTCATATTTGAAGAGACTCCTTAAGCCAAGATTTTTTTTCCATCTTACAACTCCGAGCAAAGTGCATTTACAGTCCATAAGTAAGATTCAGGCCACTGAAGAGGTCAGGACAAGGTTCACAAATAACCAGCAAGCTCTGTGGCCTCTATAGGCTTCAAACGTGACCTGAATAAAAAAGTTGCCATTGGCTGTTGGGAGTCATTGGCTCTACAAGCTACTAGAAACCCCCGTTTGAAAAAAAAAAAAAAAAACACTTCTAAAATTACTTGCAGAGGATGTAGAATAATTCTGATGATGCTTTCTGTGAAGGCTATAGTCATAAATCATATCCTAAAACTTAAGTTATGTTAATGCAATGTGGTGTCGTACACAAGCTTTGCAACTATAGTCACCTGAAAATCATTAGAAATGAAAATATAGTACTGTAGTAATATACTGCAAAGTGACTAAAGATAAAATTGGTTGTACTGTACTGTATATGTAACAATCACCAGCCTGATCATCTGTCATCATTTGCACCTTCATACAAAATATGAGGAAATGAGGGGTGGCTCATTTCAAGACCCGTAAAATGTCATCACTGAGTGTTTCCAAAAATGGCAAGGACACTCATAAATTATGTAGCACCTCACACAAGGTTAGGAAGTTGCTTTATTATTTAGCTTTTTTTTTTTTTTTTCCACCACCTTCACATCCAGACACACACAACTGTAGTCTTATTATGGCCTTATAGCAAATAGTCATATGACATCTTGCAACATACTTTTTATTATTCATTGTTACTCTTTATGAAACCCTGTTACAGGGAATCCTTAAAAATAGACTTTGAAGCACAGTTATATTGATTTACGAATAAGGTCTTCATAGAAAGTTTTTCGAATTCAATTTGAAATTCCTAGTGCATGAAATATGATGGACCTACTTAACACTTATTCTTAGCATAATCAATTTTGTCAGTAAAATGTGAAATTGGCATCAGTAACGTTCAGTTATGAAGTTGTGGCGATTGTGAGATATTTGGTGCTGCTGTCCCAGTCTCATCTCACTTTTTTTTTTGGAGCGCAAATGACTCTAACGGAAATCCTAACCGATTTGTAAAATTATTCTGGAAGAAATTCCTAATAGAGCTACAGCGCAGGTCATGCAGAGGTCTACTCAATGTCCCACGGTGCTGTATTGATATTCATTTCAAATTCAGGAGTACCTGTTCAATCACGCGCAGGACTGCAGAGAGACACACTGCTCTAACTCTTGATCACTTGCATGTTCACCCTTCGCTAAACCTTGTCTTGGTTATAAATGAGCAAGATGCGTGGCCTGCCAGTGGAATGTAAATAGCCCCTGGCTGTTGTGATCTCTTCATCTGGGGAAAGAACCTGCCTGGTGTCCATCTCCAGTTTTTAAGGCACACGCTCACGCACGCGTCCACCAAGGCTGAGCGCCCATCACCCAAACATACATGGTTGTCATTATAAAACACTCCCATAGTTTATGTCAAGTTCAGCGATGCCTAAACCTGCCACGCCACTCTCCTCTCCCAGGGTCCAAGAGACAATCCCAGCTCTCATTTTTACTCCGATTTTGACAGGCACATCAGCAGCCCGCACTGTAATTTGTCTCCATTTGCTCAGCCATTGTTATTTTTTCCACAAATCAATCCCAATGCAAAAAAGGCACTTTTGCACTTTTGTTAAGTTTGCAACAGAGGGGAAACTTGTATGTGTGTGTGGGGGGAATTTTATGACATGGTGATGTACGCTTGCACTCACATATCTCCAATTTAGAGTTCTGTGTGCCAAAGTCTATAAATTTCCTACTGTTCACAGATCATTGATCATGTCAGGAGACCTAGGCACATTTTAAAAATGAAAGAATTAAAAAACTTGCTGTTATAAAGTTCAGGAACAGACAATTCCTGGTCATTTTGACTTTTACTACAAATGAACAAAGGGATTCTGAATTACAACAGGGACGTACGAGGGGCGATCAGTTCAAACCCAGACTTGTGATGAAATTTCTTGTGAATGAAAGAGTATCATGGCTTCATTGTACTGAGGAAACTTTCTACTTTGATGGTATCCAAGCACTCATGAAATACTAGGATAAATACATTAGTGTAGAGAAATAAAGGTTGTTTTTATTCTCATAAATGTGTTCTGTTATTCTGCACACTTAAAAAACTTGAACACCCCTCGTATAAATTCTTTTCTTGGTCAAAGTAAATAAAAAACAATACAAACAAACAATCACTTGACCTCGACAATATTGCATACACCTCTACCCAGACCTGGCAACTCATAAGATGTGAATGCATTTTTTAATCAAGCCACTGGATTCTGTTGACCAGAAGTCGCTGTTCAAGTGTCAGGTTCTGGTCTCTGTAACCCAGATCACCATTCTCACTTAGAGAGAGGCAAAACTTTTTTTTTTTTTTCCAAACATTTTCACCATGCTATATGAGATCTAATTGAGGACTAAGAGGATGTTCTCAGTCATGCACTTATAATGCAAAACCATTAGAAGTATTGATCGGCAATGCTCCTCTGGCCTTTATCAACACTTTACCTTGGGTCTGCTGTACCACCTCTATCAATAACGTAGCACAGGATGGCTAATAGACTTACACTGAGGCATTGAAACATTAGACAAGAAAGGTGAGAGGAGCCTTCAGAATTCTGTTCCACTAGCTATCCAGAACTCTGCTATACTGTGTCTCTGTTATCTCATATTCTTTCCTATCTTTCACCCCCGTCTTCCCTCTTACTTAAACTCCCTTCTTATCACGTTCTCTACATCTTTCTTCCACGCACTCGTCTCTGTAATGCTTTCTGTTCAGCAATTCTTCCTTCATACCCCAATGCTTGGTGCCCCAAAATTGCAAGACAGCCAGAAGCTCTTGCAACGTCAACTAAATTCTTCTATTACTTCAGGGTAATCCTGGTCTGATTGCCCTGCTTAGAACCCTATTCTCTAGCCTCATGGGTGGCATGCTACTCACAGAGTCTGTCACATTCCACCCAGAATAGCGTGCAGGCCTTGTTTTCCTTGCACTCAATGCTAATCTAACTCCAGTCAGGAAATGGGCGGACTGCATTGTGTGTGTCGCTGCAATAATGGATCCCTGGGAGAAAACAATCAGGGAGGTGGGGGTGGGTGGGCTGGAGGGGGTGCATCTCTGTGGGCGAAGGTTTCAACTGATGAAAGTTCTGACAATATACTGAGACAGAGAAGTGGTCAATTGTGCAAAGATGTTTTTTTTTTTTTTTTTTTAAATGGACGTTACCTTAAAATACCCTACTGACACAGATGCATCAAAGCGTATCTGCTTTTGTGGAAACGTGCTATTTCTATGGCTACTGGATGGGCATGTGGTTGTATGCTGGTTTCAAATGAGGAATCTTCCCCAATGGGTGAATTTGTGGGGAACTGAAGTACAAACAGTCAAAGTGTTATTACCTTGGCAGTGTCCTCTCCCCATGACTTTAGGTTTACACTCTAAAAAGAGGCTGAACACGCCACAAAGCTGCATCCAATGTGCCTTTAGCACTTAGTATAATACCTTGGTAATGAATGTGGCCTGTAGTCAAGTCTGCCATGGAAAGTTGCATGGAGATGCCGGGGAACTTAAATCTTCTTTGAACTTATCGTCATCTTGCTTGAACCATTGTCTATACCACTTTATCCTATACAGGGTTGTGGAGGGTCTGAAGCCTATCTTAGGAGACTTAGTGTATGAGGTGGGGTACACCTTGGAAGGGGTACCAGTACCAATCCATTGCAGGGAACACACTTACACACTCATTCACTGTGGGAGGAAACTGAAGTATCCAGTGGAAACCCACCAAGCATGGGTAGACCATACACCCAGACACTGAAGCAAGAATTGAACCTTAACCCTGGAGGTGCAAGGCGACAATATGAACCACTAAGTCACAAATCTCTGTCTTTTTAGAGACCACGACTCAACAACTAGTCTGAACAGAAAGCGAAAACTAAGTGTAGGCATTAGTTGTTCATTTGGTGCTCCTTGCATAGCTTAAACATACTCATCATCCTCCAGTCTGCGAAGGAAACTCCTTGTGTAGATTTATTGGCCCTGCCAGATGTACAAAAAGAGGTGTTAGATCATATACAGTAATTGTGCTGATATTACGACTCAATGTACATATATATCTCTAGCATTTATGGATGCATCAAAGCATAATTAACTTTGCTTAATGTATCTTGAGATGTGCTTTATTTCCATAGTAAACTACAGATTCCAATCGAACCTGGGTTATACGGAAAGGTCATCGTTTATGCAGCTAGGAACTGGTGCTGTTGTTTGACTGAGGCCACTTTGAGGAAGTGTACTGTAAGAACACACCAATTCACCGTAAACACTATGCATAATCTCTTGACATGAAACGTGACCTTCAAAGCCCATTCCATGGCTGCTAATTGTGTGTACTGATTTTCTATCCAGCATTCGCCTTTTTATTAGCCCGCGAAATAGCAAGTGACCTCTGAAGCAAGGCCGCATGCCTCCACTCAGAGGCGAAACTGTAAATGAGAGGTAACAGGATCATAATGGCTTCGCTGCAGCTTTCGGCGCCGTATAGCTCGTTTTTTGCCGCCTTTTAGACGCGGAGGTTAGTGAAGGTTTATGCGGAAGGTTAATGCTAACAACTGTGGATTTCCTGCCCTGCATTCTCTCTCTTTCTTTCTCTCTGTGTCTCTTAAACACACACACACACACACACACCTCTGAGTGTACGTGCTTCTATACAAAGGTGTGAAGATGAATGGGCCATGCTTTCTGTCTGACTGCTGTGGGTTCTCTGTTCTGTTGCGAGTGCGCACACACACACACACACACATGTCAGGCTAAGCCTTGCATATACACACAATGCAAGGATCACTGTGATAAATTAGCATGACAGAGTACGGAATGAAAAACACGGTATTCATCACGCCGAGGTAAAAGATTGCTCTTTAGGTCGCCCACAGCTGCTGGAGCCTGGGAATGTGTGAGGGTGCACTCTATAACTATCAACACCGACTCTACAGAGTTACTCAGCACTGTTCTATGCTTGTGACCATAAGGTACGGCGCGTGATACATCAAAAGGCGTTTGAGACAGACCGGGGACTATGTACTGAGAGCCGGGGTCAGCTGGTTCACCCTTACCGTGTGTGTGTTTTTTTTGTCACAATGAACAAGCAGCTATACAGACGTGAATGACAGGGGAATGTTTTCGCTGTATAAATAGGCCCTGACCTCTCACAGCATGCACAGAGATTTCAGCGCACCCCCATACGTTTGCGAGGGCCAATTAAAAACCCCCAGACGCATCAGGTTTTTCACACACCATTTTCCTTTGGTCGTTGCATTGCATTCTAAATGAAATCCATTGCCAACATCTTCCACTCCCAGTGAACCTCAAGTGCCATTTTCCCTCCATAATCCATCAGAACATTCATTGTAGTCGAAGACTTTCATCAGCCTTGCATTCAGGTTATATCTGTCGCGCTAACTAATTCTGTGAGGTGCTCGGGGACCAAGGTGCAACGCTTGATGCTTTTCAAAGAGCTATTTCTTTTCTTTTTTTTTTATTGGGGGGGTTCAAATTTCCTTCCGTTCCCAGATTAATGAAGCTCAGAGATAGGAAGTGTTTCTTGAGAAATTGCAACCTGCATGGTTTAATGTGTTTAACTTTGTGAGCCTGGAGAGAGACGACAACAGCGGACGAGCACGAGAGAGTCAGTGAGGGAGAAACAAAGCAGACACGTTGATTTTTTAATGACTGATGATAATTTAAGTTGAGGTGGCTGTCGGTGAAGCAGAACAGCTTTATACTGTATCGTTTTAAAAAAACAGTGAAAATGTAATAGGACAAGCTTTTATTGAAAAATAATCAACAACGAGTTGGTCATCAAAGCAGAGTTATTTTTACAACGGAAATCCCAATCCCAAATTCCCTGTAGTGTGTGAGTGAGCGTGCCAGGGTGTGTGTGCCTGTGTGCCTTGCGCTTGATTGGCACCACGTCCAGGGTTTACACCACCTACTGTCCGAGTTCCCTGGGATAGGATCCAGGTCTTTCATGACCTTGAACAGAATAAGTGTAATAGTGAGTGAGTGAGTGAGTAATTTATTAAGTAATGGCACTTTATGCTTTTAACCATTTGGAGTTATGTTAAACGTTATGCTGTACAAAGTTGGATTAGAATTAAAATTTTAAGTTTTCTCAATTCAAATGAGCAAGACGACAAGAAAAGTCGCTTGTCCTGGTTCAGAGAAATTGGAAACAGTATAGTCATCTATTTCCACAGTGAAAAACACACTTGCAATTACTGAGAAGGGGCAGAAAACGATGGCATAGTGCTTAGCACTGTCGCCTTGCACCTCCAGGTTTTGTGTTCAAATCCCTCCTCGGAGTCTGTGTGTGTGGAGTCCCCATGCTTGGTGGGTTTCCTCCGGGTACTCCAGTTTCCTCCCACAGTCCAAAGACGTGCAGAAATGGCATTCCCCAAATTGCCCATAGTAAGTGTGTGTGTGTGTGTGTGTGTGTGTGTGTCCTGGGATTAATTGGCAGCCCTTCCAGGGTGTACCCCACCTCATGCCCCAAGTCTCCTGGGATCGGCTCCAGGCCCCTGTATGGACCCTATATACAGGACCCTGTATAAAGCAGTATAGATGATAAGATGATGAGTTACAAAGCACTGACACTGGCAACTCCTTCCAGAAATAAATAGATTTTTCAAGAAACCTATAGACCTGACCAATCAGATTTAAGAATTCAGCAACCCTCAAATCTAAAGTCTTGTAGCTAAACCTAACGTTCACACGCTGAGCAGGACCTCTGCATCTCCAAGCATAACAGGGACGTCTCATCATATGTCCTGTATAGTTCCTATGGGGCTAATATCCTAATGTAGCTGAAGGGATAACCAATGGAAGATTGAGATGATAAGAGAGAATAACAGATAGAGGCAGAAATAAAGAGAGGAAGGGATAAACGCATCCGAAAGACTAGAATGTTCCAGGCCTTTGGCGTCTCTCTCTCTCTCTCTCTCTCTCCCCCGCTCTCTAAGATCCGAGCAGATCGATACTCTTCAGAAGATAAACAGCAGCCTTGCCTGCACTGTTTCAGATAAGTTCCTATCACCTGCAATCAAACCCTGAAGTAAAGCACAGCCAGCCAGCCAGGCCTTTTCAGCAGACAGTACAGTGCTCACAATTACTCCTGGTTCCGGACGTCATCCATTGATGGAGCTTATCGGCGTGTTACTGCTTGTTAGTGAGGATAGGCAAGTTAAACATAAAAGCACGATTAGTACTCATTGACAACATACAGAATAAAGTAATATGACTATACGAAATTACTATAATGAAATGTGTGTTTTTTTTATTGGCTTCAGTCTTTAATTTAGATTTTTGTTCACCCAGGACATATCAACATACAATGCAAAACAATAATTTAAAAAATATTATTAAGATTTGTGAAACAATGAAACAATTGACGTGGCTGGTAAAATGTGGTGTGATTATAATAAGCAGTGGGGCTGTAATTGATAAATCATCAAAAAATATAGTGCTGTGATATTCAATTAAATCATCTTCTGTCTTCCACTTTAAAATGTGTTGCAATGTAGTTTAGCAATAATAATATTAATAATAATAATAATAATAATAATATCACACTATATAATAAGGTTTGACTTTTATTGATATTTCTTTGATAAAACTAAATAAAGAATAAAACATAATGTGGCATGATGCTATAAAAAAAAAAATCAACAACACTATAACATGATGCCCAGTATTTTAAAGTTGTACTAGTTTTTATTGTCAGCAATCTAACAACAGTTACAATGTGCAGCTCTTAAAACCCAGCCATTTTCTTCTCTGATTAGTATGTTTTAATTACTATTAATTATGTTTTAGTATGCATTACTACTACACAAACATGACTTCGCTCACACAGGCAAAGAAATAGCACAGACATCTATGATCATGTTTTTTGGGAGTTTTCGATTGCTTTTATGACACAGAAAAAATATATAATAATGTGCGAGTTCTACATTTTTGCAGGGCATATTTTTCAGTTTTCAGAGCTGTTGTCGAAGATTAATCAACTCCCCGCTGACCAATCACATTCGAGAAATCAGTCATACAAATGATGTTAAATTACATAATTATTCTTGTGTTTTTTGCATAAAAAATGATCCTTCAGAATTTGTAAAATATATGCTCATTTTTCATCAAGTGCTGCGTCACGTATGGAGGAGAGGCAGGATGCAAGTGCAAGCTGATATTTATTGAAGTAGAACTTCAACATATTAAAGAAAACTGCTAAGTACAAACCGGACGATAAAAACTGAAAACTACGGCTAAGGATTAGGGCTAAGACTCCAGCTAATGCTAATAATGATTAGGACGAAACAACAAGGTAACATGAGCAAAGAATCACTGCAGTACACTAAACAGAACAGACAACAGAAGAGTAAACTCAACAGATGCAAGACAAAGAACCAACTTAAACACAGGCTTCATATAAACAGGCTAATCAAACTAAACAAGGTGCAGGTGAATACAATTACAATGGCGCTGTGGTGAAGTGCATGATGGGAAACAGAGTCTGGAACCAAAAGTCAACATAAGAGTCTTAATTCATTCATTGTCTATACTGCTTTAACCTGTATACTATGAGGGCACAGGTGCCTGGTGCCTATCCCAGGATACTTAGGGCACTAGGTAGGGTACATCCTGGACAGGGTGCCCACCACAAAGTTCAGTAGTTGATAGTTTTTTTTTGGGGGGGGGGAATCAAGTAGCCTAATCTGCATGTCTTTGGGCTGTGGGAGGAAACCAGAGTGCTGAAGCACGGGGAGAACATGCAAACTCCATGCACACAGACCCAAGATGGGATTCGAACCTGGACCCTAGAGATGCAAGGTGACAGTGCTAACCACTACGCCACCGTGTCGCCTATAAGGGTCCTCGTAAAACATACAAAATAAAGACACATACAAGAGGATTATTACATCAACTTGTAAAATAACTGTTCACCATGATGGCCAGTATGATGGTAGCTCACCATCAGGATGATATTGTAACAAGCTAAACCAGCAGCAGGTCAAACAGAATGATAAAAAGTGATGTATCAGATTCAGCATTGAATTCATGCTGGCATTAGCTGTGTTTTTTTTTTCCCCCAATCAGGAGTGTCTGCTTGAGATTCTCTCAGGCAAAATGCATCTACTCCATTGTGCTTAGGGAATCCAATTCAGCGGCACTTTAAACCAATTTCCAACCTGGAATCGCTTATGTTGCTTTGGCTGAAAAGGTCATGGGCAAAACAACGCCGCTGTGTAATTCTCTTTCGTTTGCTAGCTAACGGGGAATGCACGATCACACAGAAAATCGGTTTCGCGTTCTCAGAAATCAGCAATAAACCTTACAGGAGGATTATAATACTCTATATACGTGTGTAATTGTTTATTGTGTGTCTCCTGTCTTCACGATGAGGACCCTAACCATTTCCGACAGCATTGCTGATTCTACGATTTACAGCCTGGACGAGTTGCAGTTAATTTATTGCCGTAAACTCGTGGCTATTCTTGGATGTACTCTAAAACATTTACAGTAGCTCTGATGCCTTTTGACTTTTGACAGCCAGTTAATCATGAAGCTGAAAGTGTGAAGGCTTAACTAAGCTGGAACACACTCTCATTAGACACACAGCGGGGTAGTGGAACATTAACCCTATACTGCACATACTGTAATATAATGCTCTCATAAAAGCAAATCCTTTAATGTCATAAAAATAATAATGCTTTACATCATATGATGTTTTGATGAATGCGACCACATGGTGACATTGTAGAATAATGGAAATAGGTCTAAATAAATAAATAAATAAATAAAATATATATAAGCAAAAGGATGAAAATTACATGAAGGATTATGTTTGGAAATACATCTCTTTTAAATTGCAAAAAGAATCATCCTGGTAGTTGTTTGTTGCACCACATGGTTTAGATTTATCTGGCTTGATTATTTTTTTTAATTTATACCACATTCTGTTTGGTCAGAAAATGTTGATTAATTTTCCGTAGCATCATCTCTGGCTTTAATTCATCATTCTGGCTCATCATTCTCAGGTTTATATTGAAGCATCTTTTTGTATTGTTTCTTTAGTAACAAGTCATTTACAAGGAGTCACGCAGTCGATTATCTACACCATTTGAGACTATGAATAAACAGCCTAAAATTCCACACATACTGTGTCAATTTTTCCATATTAAATTAATTTTAATTATGCTGATCAAATTACAGAAATGGGAACAAATGCTTTATTGCAAAGTTCTTAAAGATACAATTTCAAAATTTGCTATTTCTGTACCAACCTCAGCAGCAACCTCATTTCCCCTCTCATCTGTTCCAACCACTCAGCATTCAGCATCACCAAGTATACTACAGTAATCATCGTCCTGATCATCTGTTATCAAAAAGTCTTTCAGGAAGCCTGGAGAACTATTCCTCAAGACTACATTAAAAATACAAGAAAGCTTGGCTTTTTGGAAGCAAAAAAAAAAAAAGAAAAAAAAGAAAAAAGGGGGTTGCTTTGGATTTTTGTATGCTACTGTATGTTTTAATAATAATAATAATAATAATAATAATAATAATAATAACAAACCATTTACTCATTGTGATTTAGTGAATCTTTCCGTGACAAGGTGTTTCTAAAAAAATAGAGTCTCCAGAGTCAAAGCTTTATTAATGTTCCAGCAGGGAAAGGTCTTCAGAACAGACTAGTTTATGGTGTCCAGTGTTTTCTCAGTAATGTGACATGCTGATATATTTTTTTTCAAGAAAACGAGGAAAAAAGGAGGTTGGTGAGATAACAACTAATTACAGCATAAAAGATATTGCAACCATTTTCAGAAACTTTCCACCATATTAAATGGTGCATGAGGTCTTGTTCATTAATTAATTCATCAATTCAAATTTGTAATCCTTGCATTTTGATATGATAATAGAGGAAGTCATCAGAACATGCTGTCCAACGGTGAGATGTAACCCAAAAAGTAACTCAGCTTTATGCCACCCATAGATTATTTTCCATTGAACAGTGTTTTAATCTTAACACGTCTCCAGGCTAAATATGAACTTCTACAGTATATACTCTATATTCCATACGTGGCATTTACAGCTTAATAGAAAATCTCAGACTGCATTTGTGCACATGCACGCCTATACACACACACGCACAGACCAACACACCTGCGCTGATCCAATTCTTCAACACACAGGCGTTCAATTTCTAGGAGTGCTTTTCCACGAAATGGTCTAGAGAAAAAGAGTAACGATTTCCGTAACCTTTCAGCACATCTGGTTGGCCATCCACACATCCACATGCACACAACACAATGTGAGAACGATAAACACCAGCCGCCCCTCCATCCCACAAACACTTAGGCCAAGGCCACATTCAGCGTCTATTTACAAAGCAGTGTCAGCCTGAGACAAAGATGAGGATGTACAGAGCATGTGTGTATGTGTGAGTCTTTGTCTGTGTCTGTTTCTCTGTCTATGTGTCTGTTTAGGCTTTTGTGAGAGACTAAATGTCCTCATAATGCAATATCCTATTCATAAAAGAGGGATAGTCTGATAATATCACCCGGTCCTCATGGAAAAAAAAAAAGAATCCTGTTATTCCAGCGCTGTTGTGGGTAAATAAATTATGAATTATGTTATCATGGTAAAACAGTCCATAATATACTGGGGGGGGAAAAAAATCCATGTATTTTATATTTAACTGAAATAGTTTCCTTTTTGATAATGGAGTTTAAAGTTGTGGTTGGATTTATGTAAAGGTGTAGTGTTAAGTATTTACAGTAATCCTTATGTCAATACAGGTCCTTAAAAAGGCGTGTTAAACAAGTTTTGTGTGTATACTCGTTTGTGGGTGAGGGCAAGATTTTTGTTTGTATTCTGAAATATCTGATGATTTTAACCATTTGACTGGTTTATTTATTATAAAAAAGAGACAGAGATTTAGGTTTGGAAATAATGCTAATTTCTTTGCATTAAAAAAAATCATCAATTGAAGGTCCTCACAAGAATAGTAAGTTGGAAATGTGTGTGTAGGGTGGGTTGGTAACACGCCTTTGTAAGTGTCTTCGGGTGCATTCGGGAAAGTCTGCATGTATGTGGGTGTTTTTAACCACTTGTGAAGACCAAGTGGACTAAATGTCTAAACAAAAATTATATCTATTACAAAAAAAAAATCACCTGGTTCTGACATAATAATAATAATAACCATCATCATCATCATCATCATAAAATCCTGTTTTTCACCTAACATGCAGCTCTATTTGAAAACAAATAAGAAATAAAAAAATAATCTTTGGTAACTGAAGTTAACTTTGGGGTTAGATTTATGTTCATCACATAAGGTCCTCACAAATATAGTGAAAAATATGTGTGATATGTGTGATATGTGTGTGTGTATGTGTATGTGTGGGGGAACAAACAGATGTCTGAAGATGTCTGGATGGTGAAAAATGCCCAGGGCCATACACTGATATGTTGATAGAAAGTTTAGTTAAGGTTAGTCAGAGAAATTCCATTGGTTGACAATGTGTTATAGAAACAGCCTACGGTGTAATACGTGTCCAATCGATACATTCAATTAAATTAGTTCATTCTTTTAAAGGTAGTTGTGAACTGACATAGCATAGATTACGCAATTTATAACCGCTCACAATAAACACAAATTCAGCATTTAAATGAAGTCAGGTTCCTCTTTTTTTTTTAGTAGAGATTATATTAATGTAGCATTTACAGAGGTGCCAACATTGCTAACAATACAACCCTAGCAGAGACAGCAAGAGAGAGAGAATGAACTTTACCACAAAAAATACCTAGCATGTATTGGTGTATAAAACAATATTATGAAGCATTACAATGATACACTGATCGGTCATAACATTAAACCACCAAGGATTTAGGTTCCCCTTGTGCCACCAGGGTGTCTCTGGCCCCTCTGGGATTGACTCTACATGACCTCTGAGGGTATATTATAGTGTCAGGCACCAGGATGTTGGCAGCGGATCCTTTGAGTGCTGTGCGTTGTGGGGTGGAGCCTCTGTGGATCAGACTTGTTTCTCCAAGGTATACTGTGGGTGCTCAATTGGATCGCGATTAGGGATTTTGGAGACCTGGTCAGCGCAATTTGTGCTACATTGGTGTTTCAGTATTATTGGACCGGATGGGCTGTTCTTTGGTCCCCACGGGCATGGGTGAGCCTTGGTTACTCATGATCCTGTCACTAGTTTGGTCATATATAATGATTGATTGATGTTGTTTGGTTAATTTTATGGCTCCACATCCCACAACCCTTCCCTTCCAGTGAATAGTTAGTCGTAATCAGATGCTTATCTACAGTATATTCAACATCCGTATTTCCTTATTTCTTCACACTGGGTCTATTCTTTTTCCTGTTAAACAAAGCACGAAATGAAAGTATAAAATGCATTTTCAGGTTGCAATACAGTAACACACAGAAGTGACATGTGAGAAATTACATGATAGATTTCAGCATTAAGGAAGCATTTCTCGAACCAACATAAAGAGCATGATTTTACATCCAGCCATAAACACAACCTTACGTGAAACAGAACAAGACAATTCCATTGCCTTTATAAGCTCTAACAGAGCAGTTCTACAGTGTTGTGACATTCCTCTAGTTTATGATAAACCCATAATCCGATCAAGAAAAGCATGCATACAATTTTATGCACTTGTCTGAGTGTTGCTTTTGAACTTGTTGATCTTTAAATTATTTTAACGTTTCCAACAGGACCATCACAAATCATATCCGGATATGCCCATGGTTCAGCTCTTTGTAAACAAAGTCCTACATCATATCTCAGCTACTGAAAGTTAATAAGGGCTTAATGCTAGCTTTTACGCTAATGGGTAAATAATTCTGTGCTACACTTTTTAGGAACTGCATTAAAAAACTATTTAATAATTTATAATTATGATGGTGGGTTTCTTTGCGAGTCTCATGCCTCTCTCATGGTTTCTTCTTCATATCGGGTCTGGGAGTTTTTCCACTTTGGGATATGTTTAAAATGTAATTTATGTATAAGTTCTTTAAAACTGCTTTGTGCCAAAGTGTATCATTGAACGAACAATACAAATCGAATTAAATTCAACCAAAATGGATTTACCCGCAAACCAGATCATGCTTTTCCCCCTGAACCAAAACAGTCTGAAATATTGACGACAGTTAGAGGTCATTGTAGCTCTGTATTATAGTTCGGCATGGATATGGTTTAGTATTCTGCTCGGTGTGCATCATTAAAGGCTACGTAAAAACACATCAAACATGACTGGTGTCAGTAGTGCATATATCAGACTTTAAAGGTTTCATGAAACATTCAGTGTTTTATTTAACATTTATCTTTGATCTTTTGGTCAGTCTCCTTGCTTGCCTTTTCACAGTGGTCCAGTAGAAAACTGGTCATGAATGACACAGGGAATTTAAAATGCTGTCCACAGGCTCAAAAAGTTTCACCTGAACAATCTTTCTATCTGCAGCATGAAAAATATAGAACCCCGGGGATCCCCTTGTCTCAGTCCTTAAGGCCGTGAGTCAAACATAATTCAGCGAGTTTCCTGTTTAAAGCCATGTAGTCAAAGTCATGTCCTTCGAACATTTCTAACTAAGCATAGTAATCTATCTTAGATTTAGTGGTAAAGATTATGTCATATGTAGCAATGTTTGGATTGGACTTGGTTTCCATTGGGAGATGGGTGAGGTAATCATTTCCAGAGTGTCTCTGAGATTTTAGTCCCTTCCGAATCTGTCTGATGTTAAGCAATGATGGCTGAATTATGTTCATGACATAGTCATGGAAACCAAACCAAATGCGATGGTAAAACAGAGTGTTGATAGTGTTCCATGGCTTAGAAAATGCGATTTTAAAAAGCAAAAGAGCTCCCGGTTGGTACAACCATATGGCTAATGCTTTTCTGCTGACAGATGGCTGTGGCACTGCTGGGGTTCGAACTTGCATTGCTTCAGCCATCCATTGTCAGGAGCCAAACCGCTGCTGTACGTTTGTATAAAGTGAAGTGTGTTCATTTAGATTTACCATATCCACCAATCAGACATATATTAACAACATAAAACATTATGCCCAGTATTGTGTAGGTTCCACTTGTGCCAGGGCATGACGCCACAAAACCTTTGGAGTGTGTGCTGCGGTGTTTGGCACCAAGTTGTTGGCAGCAGATCCTTTGGGTGCTGTGGGTTGAGGATGAGGCCTCTGTGAATCAAACTTGCTGTCCAACACATTCCATAAGTGCTTGATAGGATTGGGATCTGGGAAGTTTGGATAGCGGTTTAATGGTCTTGGGCTCTTCGCTTGCTGGGCCCTGGGCATGGCAGGCTGTGGTGAACTTTGCATTCTGATACTGTACCTTTCTGTTGTGGCCAGTACTGACTTATGTGGCGAGTTGTGCTGCATTGGCTTTTCTGTAGGATCGAACTAGACGGGCTGGCCTTTGCTCTCCAAAGGCATAAATGAGTCTTGGGTTCCCTTGATCCTGCTACCAGTTTACTGGTATGTAATTGTTAATCAATGGTAATGTGTTAATGTTTTGTTGGGTTAATGTTATGGCTGATTGGTATAACCAGAAACATGAATTAAAATGCTTTAATGAACCCTGATGGTTTTGAAGTGTGTGGTAAAAACCGATGCTTTTGTACTGGTAAGATCATGGGCTACCAAAGATATAGACACTGCAACTCAGTTTCTTTTCCTGCCACTATAACTATTCCTGACACCATTTTCTCAAAACTTTAAGAGTCATATGCGTGGGTCTGGAAAAGTTCCATATTCACACTCATGGACTTAAAGTTTGACAGACAAATTTTATTTTGGAACAAACTCCATTGGCCTTTGGGGAACTCTGCATTACGCTATGCCGTATTCCCAAAATATTCCATGCTGTAAATCAGTCCTCACATTGACACAATTTACTTTTTTCTCTATAAAACCCTCATTTGTTTTACACATGGCCATGAACTTTCTTGTACCATCTCAAGATGTTGCTACACTTTGAACCCACGGCAGTGTATAAGACTACCCCATACTGTATGAGCAAAAACATATCCTCGTCCAACAGAGTGCAGCCGAGTTCAGAGCTGCCTCGCTGGTTAGATGAATTAGCGGACATGGAGGCATAATTTAACTGCGGTCCGTTGCGAAACGTCTTTAAGAAAATCTTGGAATACACACAAGCTGACAACATTTGCTGTGCTGACCTCCACGAGTAAACATTCTCATGTCTGTTTGAGACTCACTTGGCCATGTTGTTTGGCCCATCGGCAGGAAAGAAACAGATCTATTGCACAGAAGAGCTTGTGTGAAGGACTCCATGTTGTTGCCAAATTTATTAGACGTCTTGCGGACTCGGGGGAAGATTCAGAGCAGGCGGGCGCATCGAAGGAACAACACCACAACAGAATCTATCAATACGGCCCACCCGACTATCATGTTCCTGCTTTCGAGAGACGCCGAGATCGGAATCACGATCATCTGGGATTTGTAGACGAGACTCCGGAGGTCCTATTACGGACCGATGTTATCAGAATGACACAGGATGCTGAATCCACAATTCCAATTATGAAATAATCACATTTTACACGGTAAATAGACTTGGGCCATATTTCTCCATCGAGGCCTCCTGCAAAAAAAAAAAAAAAACTCTCTCCACCCAATCGCTCATCATTTTCATTCTCCAAGTATTAGTCACAAGCAGACAGAGACATCTGACACTAACTAGTTTCTCAGATTGGTACAGTACCGAAAAAAAAAAAAAAGTATCTGCACATAGGATGCTGAGTCAATAAACACAATTGGAATAAACGAAGAAAAGATGTGTTTAATGATGAACAAGGGAGGCCTGTTTGTTTGGGATACCGAGCCCTTGGTGAAGAGTGCATCTATGATGTTGATTCATTGCAGGAAAAGGAAATGTATCGACAGACGTGCATTTGAATGATTCATACGCTGTTTATTTTCCGACATCTACAGCGGTAAACAGGCGTTCAGGGGCTCGCAGGAATGAGGCACATCCTTTTTAGCTTTCGTAGTTTGACACGAGATATAATAAGCAGAATGAGAGCGAGTCAAAGAGGAAGTGAAAACGAGCTGGCAGCATATTAGAATTTCATGCACCTGACACCTTTTGTCCCCGCGCTTTCGCTCGAAGGTTGTGATCTTGCCGTTGTGCTCACTTTTATTTTTCTCATCCTCTCTCTTTTTCTTTCTCATTTATTTTTTTCTCTCACTGGGTAATGAGACCTTTAGCTCTACACATTGGGTCACGCCTGTTTTCTTTCCCTTCAACCGCCAGGCTGTGTGCGAGTGCAAGCTCCAGCTGTTGACAACATCTGTACTCAGACTAAGTGTGAGCAAACTCGCACAACCCTCACACCTCGCACTATGCTGCGGTGGCAAAATTCACACTCGATCCTTTTTAGGAAATATGTGAAATTTTTTTCTTTTCATTTAAAACACCTTAGAAGTGTGATCAGGGATTCACATCCAAGCTGACATTTTTCTCTAATCCTACCCACACCTTCGAATAAGCTAAAACTAATATTCTGATAGCTCCTGTAATCCAGCGTAGCCTCACAAGGACTCGACATGACAGAACACGACTCAGCGACAAGGTCCTGGAATGCTGAGAACTCTATAGGAAGCGCGTCCTAAAATAAGCTGTAGATTAAAGGCAACAGCGGTGCCGCGCTCAGCAGAATGGGAAGTGGACGGGACAGTGGGTGCACAGATAGATTGTGTCTCATTTGCACTTAGGAGCTCATGAATAATTAAAATGCCAGTGATGGGCTTGTCTGGACTCCCGGCGCAATGATTGATGGAATGAAAAGAGGCTTTGTCTGCTTGCTCCTGATGGAGAGACTGAGTGAGCGAGCAAGTAAGAGAGAAAGAGAGAGAGAGAGATCAAGAACGAGGGGAGAGTCGTGAAGAAAAATCGACTGAATTAGCACTATACAGCCCTCCGTCGCTTAATGAAGGCTAAAGCACAGGCTCTTAAAATGGCATTCATTTACAGTTCTAGGCTGTGAAAACACTTGAATTTTGTGTTTAATTAAAAGAACTAGATCTCTTTTTTTAATGTAATGTGAGCACAGTTATGATGAATAAATGGATATCTTCCTTTGAAACTAGCTGGGGGAAAAAAGTAAAGCACTTTAATATACTCTAATAGATATAATGGATGGCGTAACATACAGTAAGTGTTCTAAATTACGCTTTACGAATTTAGTTTCGTCTTGAGCCACATTGGCCCTCGAAGGGACATAAATGTTACTAATAGAAACAGGGCAAATGTATTTCTTTAACCTATTATTGAAATGACATCAATGGGCTCGCCTTATAAAGTAGCACCAGTTCGGGTGTAGGTCAGGATGTAAAGTTATTGATTCGAGTGCTTAGCGAAACTCAAACTAGCACGGTGAAGGATAACTTTTACAGTACTAACCCATAAGGTGTTTTATAACCAGTTGTGAAAAGGAAAGTGATCCTAGATGTACCTTTTGCTCTGCGCACAATACACTTGCGCACTAGTTACCAATAAAAATAGAATCACCAAGCGGTTTTGTTTATAATGGGGATGTTGCAAGCACTTTTGCATGCACTGGTACTGAGGTGGAAGATTTTTCCTTTGGTTGACATGACATTTTCAGTTATAAGCAAAATGGCATATTGTACAAATAAATGAATAGAACACTCACTCCCTCACCATCTATACCGCTTTATCAGGGTCGCGGAGCGCCTGGAGCCCATTCAAGGAGACTTAGGGCATGAGGTGGACTACACACTGGACAGGGTGCCAATCCATCACAGGGCACACACACTTATACCCCTATCTCACCTACGCGGTTTCGCGTAAGTACGATCCATTATGACTCACCACGAGTTTAATGTGTTAGCTTTTCGTGAGGGCTGCCAAAAAATTTTATATGTTTAATATTTTTGACGGCCCTTGCGGAAGCTTGCTGACCTTGCAGAACTTTGCGGATTGTCGGCGGACAATCGTGGCGGCTCACGGTGCCTAACACCGCATAGGTAAGATAGGAGTATTACACACACTCACCTGCAAGCACAAATTAGACGACTCTGCATGCCTTTTGGGCTAAGGGAGGAAACCGGAGTACCCGGAAGAAACCCTACAAGCACACAGAAAATTGAACCTGGAACATGAGGATGGGTTCCCTGTTGAGTCACTGGTTCCTCTCAAGGTTTCTTCCTATTACCATCTCAGGGAGTTTTTCCTTGCCACTGTCGCCGTCGTCCTCGGCTTGCTCATCAGGGACAGTCTTTTCATACAAACTTAAATAATTCTTTTGATTGTGTAAAGCTGCTTTGCGGCAATGTCAATTGTTAAAAGCGCTATAGAAATAAAATTGAATTGAATTGAACCATGGAGATGCAAAGCGACAGCACTAACCACTAAGCCATCTTGCCGCCTATGCATAGAGCTTAAAATACAATGAATACATTATCTACATTATCTAGTATGTGAGGCATTTTTATCTATGACGGGTATATAGTCTATAGGTGTACAGTATAAATCATTCAGTTTGAAGTTTTATGTTAGGTCATACAGTAGGATTATTAATAACTCTCAAGCTGTACGAGCAGAGGCACTAAACTAAAAAACTAAAAAACAAATGTCTTGCTTCAAGTATAACTGAGCTTCCAGCCATGCCACATCAACACAAATCTAATTGTGTACACACACGCATACACACGAGAACAAATCAATCATCCCACACACTCAGAGTGGAGCGATGGCTGTTTTGATGATTTGTCATTAGAAGAATGAAAGCAGACAGCAGCTGTACGCATGCATTTTATAAATGAACGTACTCTGGTTGTCAATTGTGTCTATATATTGTGTTTACATCTAAAGCTTGGCGGTCTGAGAGTAAAACATGTGCGAGGATGGTATTCGGTTCATTTACCTACGCTGGAGATTGACGAGCCGTGCTGAAGGGTTAACGATGTGGCCTGTGCCATCAGGTCACTCGAATAATTAGTCAACTTAGTGGATGGTACAGTATTTTCATTAACGTACGTCATTTGTACATGCGCTCATGTTACCACCTTGTGGATTGTGTTTGACATAAATGATTACAACTATCACAGCACACCACTGTCACATACAATACACGAACACTCCTGAGTTGATTCTGTGTGTATTTGTATTTGTAAGTGTCTTTTATGGATGTTCCTGACTATGACTCCATTCACACCCACCATCTATAAGTGTGATCCAATCGTAGGTGGACACCTGAGACACTCAGCGGTTCACACCTGGCTTTAGAAATGTGTCTCTAGTGAGCACGTGTGAAGGCTTTCTTTAGCAAACATGATGCATAATATTCAATCACACCCATTTATTACATCAATTATTTGTTGATTATAATCGCAGGCAGGAATTTCACAACAAATCATAGCTCATGTACCTGTACGGAGTGTTTTAACATCTTTATCCGTTAACCGGCTCACAGTGGTTATGTATTTTACCTATGAGGCAATGACCAAGTGATCAGGTGCTCCTTCGCTTGATTGCCTGTCCAGGATGCACGAGGCACGTTCACAGTTCCTCTACAAATGTGATGCAATCTCCAAATGGCCACAACGTAAACTCTTCACTAGCACATCACAAAGCCAAATAACTTTGCTGAGTGTAGACCTTACCAACTAAAGCAACCCCAGATTATAACATTGCTTGTACACTGGGTACTATGCAGTCCCTTCTTACCCTGATGCACCCATTTCTCTGGAATAAGGTCCATCTGAACTCATCAGACCACATGACCTTTTTCCCCATTCTTCAATCTTTATATATAGGCATTTAGGCATTTGGCAGACGCCCGTATCCAGATTTTTATCTAATTATACATCTGAGCAGTGGAGAGTTAAGGGCCTCGCTCAAGGGCCCAACAGGGGTGGTCATGGGATTTGAACCCGGGACCATCCGAACCATAGTCCAATGCCTTAACCAAATTAAAGTCTTTCTCTAAATGAAACTAACAAGTTGTTTTCTTATGTTCACACAGTTATTTTAGTCCCAATTCAGTAAGTTCTTGCATTCTATGTGTAAAAATGCTCTTACAGTAGGTTCACTAGTAAACATAGCTCTGATTTCTAGATTTTCTGTTTAACTTATCTCTGATCATAATCATTACATTTTTTTTATTTTTTTATTTTTTTAGAGTTCTACCTTATCCTTCCAGGTTTTAATATGTTGCACAGTTATTAAACCAATTCTAATACCTTCCACAACCATCTTAGTTGTTTTTCTAACTTGGCCAATAATTTGAACCGTATAAAACACATTAACAGCTTATAACATGCTTGTTTAAGAAATGAGCATTTACTCACTACAACAGTTAAGGTTAAAATAATTGTGGGCAGCTGAATCATTAATTACTGTAGTAATTATCTAATCAAAGCCTCTTTAAGTATTTGCTTATTTAAATTCAAATAGTGACTTTAATCTTTTCTTTTTTCTTTTGCAAGACAATGTATTAACCCATATTAAATGTATTAAATGTTTCTTTATCTATTTAAATATCTATCTAAATTTATCTGAAGTGGTATAAAGTTCCGCTGTACAGAAAGACCGGCAGACATGTACATGGGCTTCAACCTGTAATAATAATAATATCACCGATTATAAAAATCAGTGAGCAGATCAGCTTATTTTTAGCTTTATCCTGTTAATTATTTCTACAAGCCCTTTCCTCATCAGCGACGGGTACTTAGGCTAGTATGAATTAAATTCATAACTGAAAGAGTATGTTTTTATGCTTAATCTTTTATTAATCTGAAACATCCACTATAATATGAATATATTTTTTTACATGCAAAAATAAAAAAAATGCTCGAAAGAAAAACTCATCTTCTAACTCTCACCTTAAGAGATTTTACCTTCTAATACAAAATAAATCTCAAGCAATAGCTACTTGATGTATTAGATACTTTAGTGCTTTCTGCACATCAAACTCCACTCTAGGGTTCTAGCTAGAACATCTATAAAAGATTGTATTCCTGTTATTGTTAAAAATACAGTAGAAATAATCAGTGAAAGCTTGTCATGTTTTTGAATGGCTGAGCCAAAAAAAAAAATTTACTACCTGTAAGTAATTCAGGAATATAATTATAAAACGATTTCTCCAGCGTGGGATCTCTTCACAGACACAAAACTATTATGCACCGTGTACGGTATGACATGCACACAGCGAAAGTCGGCTAAGGCAATATCATGTAGGATTGGTGTGTTTCTTTTTTTAGAACAGTAAGCATGGCGAACAGAAAATCTGCTCAGGTCTTAACAAGCTTTTTCATCCAAAGTACACAAAATTGTCTTTTCATAATTTGTGTAATTTTCCAAGAGATTTTCAACTGTTCATGTTAATTATACCTGTAATTATTTTTCATGTGCACTTAGTCCATCCATGCTGAGATTTGTGTTTATGGATGTGTCACTGAAGCTGGTTTAAATCATTTTGCCTCAATGCACATTAAATAGGGAAAATGTATTCACTTGACATGACTGTTAATGTTGATCAAGTTGATTATGAGCCTTATTATTATTATTATTATTATTATTATTATTATTATTATTATTATTATGTCATTATTATTAGTATATAGTAAAATTTCCTTAAAATAGTGGGAAGATTTTTTTTGTCCATTTATATTAAATAATTTTTTCGTACTACACCATTAAAAAAATGAAAGACAACAGCTTGTCTCAGTGGGAAAAGCTTAAGGGTTTAAGATTTAACCTTTTTTCAAAGAGCATAGACTTTAATCTTTCACTTAGGAGCATGATGTTTCTTGATGATTGCTTTCTCACTTACTTAATCTTTACAAAATTCAACTAAAATTTATAAATTTTTTATTCTTGGGTTGGATTTAATTCAGGAAAAAATTGATTAGCTGACAACCTGACAAAAATACAAACAACCTATAACAAATAACAAATCCATCTTTTATACAACCCCCCTCCCCCGCACAAATATATTATTAAAAATGTAATTATTAGAATTGGTTTAAATGTTTCAAGTTTTGTACCAAATGAATTCATTTATACATCTTCTACACCGCTTATCCTTTTACAGGGTCGCGGAGAGCCTGAAGCCTCTCCCAGGAGACTTTGGGGCGAAGCGGAGCACACCCTGGACAGGGTGCCAATCCATCACAGGGTTTGCGCACACACACAAACATTATGGACACTTTGAGAACACCGATGAAACTGCCTGTCTTTGGACTGTGGGAGGAAACTGGAGTATCTAAAAGAAACCCATCCAAAACTTGGGAGTATATACTGAGTGCCCCCAATCCATCACAGGGCACACACTGTGGGCAATTTGGGTACGGCAGTTAACCTAATCTGCATGTCTTTGGACTGTGGGAGAAAAAAACGGAATACTCTGAAACCTGGGAAGAACCTGGGAAACTCTCAACCCTGGAAGGCCACAGTTATAACCACTGCACCACCATGTCACAGCTGTACAGTATAAAATTCATTCATGTGAATATGAAAAAATAAAGCTTGTTTTGCAAGTTTTCCTGGTTCCCCCTTTTTGTATTTCTCAAGTCAGGTGTGTGGTTTGTGTTTGTGCACACATACGGTAGTTTAGTTGTCATATTTGATTCTGCCAATTTAGTCTCCATGAAAACTGATGTCTGTGCATGTACCGGTTGGAGTTCTATTTCTGATTGAAACAATTTAGCAGCAATGGTGATTAATGATTTGTAAAAGTGTATGTTTTTCCATAGGAAATAACATCTGCATAATTTGCATTTTTAAATATTTTGATGGTTCATTGGTCCATTGAAACCCTCTGGTAATAAAATAAACGTGTAAAATATTATTTATCCTGGCAATAATTTAGCTCTTACCTCAAGTTTGAGTAAATTGTACTAAACAATAAAACTGCTAGTATAATTCACAAATAAACCCTAATTGTCATTTTTATTTCAGCTCAATAGTTAAGGCATTGAAGTCCACCCACAATCACCAAGTAGTCAGTGTTGGGCCCTTGAGCAAGGCCCTCAAATGCTCAGTATGTATAGTATAATGAGAAAAATAAACAAATAAATAAATAAATAAATAAATAAATAT
>JAQMYJ010000009.1:20045596-20073179 GCA_030014305.1 Clarias laeviceps
AGGAAAATCTCCTGTAATTAAAGCCTGGCATCCTGATGATAATTCTTCCTCTCAGTCATCTATTATCAGAAATCTCTGATGCTACACAGGCTCACAGCTCTTCTTGCATACATTCAACACACCTAACCTCTCTGCTTTGTGTCTAATTGTATGCAAAAGATAAGATCTATCCTGTCAAGGCCTGCCTAACGAGTGGACCTCGAGCTGCAAGCTGCAGGTCTGGTGTTTGCATATGAATAAATCGCTGCAAATCAATAGACCCTCTGCCTGGGCGTCTCTTTTAGCACCTGTCAACTCAGGGTGTTTGGGTAAATGTGTGCTTAGGTGCGACTTGTGGGCTAGCGTGCGTGAGCATGCATGCGTAGCTGTGTTTGGTTAGCAAGAAGACGCGCGGTTTAGCCATCTGGATTCCGTACACAAGCCCGGACGGCCTGCACCACACCCTAAACAAATACAGGTCAGGTCCCCGGGGCTGACCTCTCGACCCTGTTGAGTGTATCAAACCAAAGCAAACAGAGCAGGATTGTGGGTGGCAAAAGTCAGGTTACTCCTCCATTCTGCTAGTGCACGCTGGGAACAGAATGCTCTGGTTTAAGTTATCGCTGTCAGTGCATGGAGATATACGAGGTTTATGAGCTGACACTTTGCTCTAGCTGTGTTATTTATGTGCTACTGAATTCTGTGCAATCGATACGCATTGCATTTAAACTCTGAACAATATAAGGTCCTTATGATGAATTCATAAAGCGATTTGTGGCTGAAATAGTAATATCCATAAATGCCCAAGAGAGACCATTAAATATTTCTGCAGCAATAATGAATGAGACAATAAATGCTTTATGACTAAGACAAATTTGTTGACTTTTTGGCTGACTGTTTTCTAAATCACTGATTCACTAACAACAACTGATTCATACACTCATTTGAGCTGATTTAATGATGCTTCATTTTTTTTATTTATTTATTATTTTTTTTTACAGCATGCCTCTTAGAACCCCAATGTTCTCTCGTATTTACCCTGGTTCACTCTGCAAGCGTCTGCTCTAAATTAGTTATTGATGGGAAAGCGCATATGGCCATGAACTCTGTATGGGAGCTCAGTAACACTTTTATTTACTCGGCTTCTCCAAGCCCTCAAAATACAGCCCTCATGAATGGGGCTTTTCCTGGTCAGGGCTCAGGCTCAACCCTGACCACCCGGTGCGCTAACCACACCACGCAGCCCATCCCATTACCGAGAGGCTAAATAAGCAAGCGTCCCACCAGCAGGATGCACGCGAGATGCTTTTACTCCTCCCCCCAATCTCTATAAGGAAGCTTGTGTAGACGTGGTCGTGTATAATCGCGGTAATATAAGTGTATAATAAAATGAATGCAAAGCAGCTTGAAATGTATGAATCTTTTGACGGTCAGAATGGAGGGAGGTGGTGCTGGAAACGCTGCGTGTTGGTAAACAGAATGCAGATTGGACAGCTTGTGCGTTCTTCTGGAGTCAGGCCCAGATTTCTTCCTCCACACCGAGTCGTGGGGGAAAATATGTCCAAACGGCACCAACACGCCAGCGATGTCTAATGTTTATGAATCCCGCCCTTCTGCTGAAAAAGCTATTACAGTGTACTGAGAGGCAATAATGGAGCCAGCGCCAATTCAAGTGTTCAAACAGGTTGCCAGAAGAATGGATATGATGATGATCGTCGCGATCAGACTGTTGCGCTTTCTCATTTTTCGGTTGTGTTTGCTGAGCAGAAGCGGTCAGGAGCTGTTCGACGCTGACTTGGTGATATGTGTTGAGAAATAATGATCAGCTTTCTAGCCCAAGGCGAGCATCTGTTACAGAATGATGGGTGTATGAAAATGTCTGTTTATTTCGCTTTCTGTCTTCATTTCCAAAAGGTGACAACAGTGTGTTAATATCAGAGGCTTTGCCAGAAAGAGTTACGCATCACAAATTCGTCATTAGGATAAGCTCTAAACCACTCCCATATTTATCATTAACATTCTAGCTAATAATGTGGCTATGTGTCATATGGCTATTTTGTCCCTAAATGGGGCCATCGACATTTGTTTCTGGATGACACATTTTTTTCTAGAAAGCGTCTGCAAATACATGGGTACATATTGTTTCACACTAACCTTTTTTCAATCCTTGTCCAACTTCTATTTATTTTACCTGTACATGCAATTTCAAACTATTATGGATAACTTATAATGAATAACACCACGTTTAATACACTTAATACCCAAGAAACTCCATTAACTAGGATATCAGGATTGAAAAAATAATCATGCTTATGCAGTCCAAAAAATTTTATTAATAAAAGTAAGACTTTAGTGTAACACTTTCTATAAAGCCAAGATTCATAAATACTTATGTAATCAAATCATTGTACAGTAATTGTAGTAACCGTTGTGCTTTTAAGATTATTAAAGAGGTACTAGTCATTTTTATCAACTCTGATAATGTGTCATGAAAGATAATAGTCTACGTGGGATGTTCAAGTCAAACTGGGACTGGGAGCCATATTTTGTCACAGCATCATGAAAAACTGGCTGAATAGAATTTTATGAGACTTTGCCAGTCCTTGGATATTTGCCTGAAGTTAAACAGTGCCATGAACGAAATCAAAATATTGCATAGAAGTTAAGTTATAAGCAGATTACGTCACAGCATCTAGCTTTTTTTGGACGGAACTAGCATTTTTTCCCTCAAGGTGGGCGTGGCTATATACATCACCCTACGGAGCAAATCAAAGTGATAGTTTACCGTGTGTGGACGGAGTATGTGGAAGACACCGAAACGACTGTAATGCACCTACAAGCTGCCACAACCATCATGAAACACAAACAAATGAATGAGACAGGATGGTGTCCAAAAAAAAAAAAAGACAGTATTAAATGATAAAAAGCAGATGTGAATGCTGAAAACTTTCTACCTTGATTGTATCCAAGCATTAGTGAAACACTGGGACAAGTCCATTACTGTAGCAGGGGATTATATATAAAAATAATGAGAGTTTTTACTCTTATAACTGTGTTATGTTATTCTGCCCTGTCAAAAGTCCTGGTTTGACTTGAACACCCCTTATACCATTCATAATTCCTTGATAACTTAGAGTCTAGTCAGGTTATAACAGTAGTTTTGTAATGTTCTTTATAATGTCATGTGGGTAAAGATATCTTAATTGGTCTGTAAAAAAACTTTATAAATCTATTAAATTATTATAAATACAGTACATTACAAGCACCAAACTAGGGTTAGGGTTAGGGTTAGGGTTACTGATTAATAATAAAAAAAAGATGATGTGCTTGTACTGACAAAATATAGATACATATTAAAATATAGAGTTAAGTGTTACATATGCGTATCTTTGTTGCTCGTTTGAAACTAATCTGCAATTACAAGAAGATACAAGATATCAGATAAAATTTGATCCCAAGGGTACAATGTGTGTACAAAGTGATGTAGGAGCAAGGCATAAAAGGCATGGGGGTAAAAGAAGGATAAAATAAGTAGAAATTATGTAAAATAAATATGGAACATGTATGAAAAGAAAAATGCAATTTAAAAGTTAATTTAAAACATAATGTTAATTGTTTCTGTAATGCATTACGAAATAAAAATAACTTCAAAAAATAAATAGTTTATTAAACAACATTTATATTAAGGAATATTTTAACACATTTATTTAACTTACATTGGAGCCAGTGGTATTCATAGAGCATGCTACCTTTTTACAAGCCTATATATGATAATTATAATAAAAATCCTGATCATTTTTTTTTTTTTTGCTAGAAGATACAGTAGGTGCTCAACTATCACAACAGAGTCTGGTACTGTATTTTTTTTTTTTTGTCTAATTTTATAAAAAGGGAAGATTTGATTGACATTCCTGTAGGATATGTTTTAAACTTCTCAAACAATTTCTATATTACGCATTGCAAACTTTTCTTTTTCAACCCAGTCACTAAATCCTTCATCGCTCTGATCGGACCGTGTCTAATAAACTTCCGAACCATATCAACCGGAAAAGCATTGGTCTCGCTTTCTTGCTGATTTATTTATGGAATATCGGCTATAAATAAAGCTGAAAGTGGAAGCAGCTCTAACAGCTGGGTGGCAGTGCTTGGCATCAGTCTCGGATGAGCTCCAGCTCCGCGGCTGGCGCAGGGGCACGCTCCATGCCCAGCGGCACGCGCGCTAAATGTGCCCGTGCCTGCCACCTCTGCAGGAAGACAACATCTGTTCTTCTGACAAACCAGCGAGCAGAAGCCAATAAATTACTGCACCGTATGGAAGAAGCACTACACCAGCATGATTTCCGAAAAAAAAAAAAAAATCATCAAAAAATAGCACCAAACTGACAAAAATATTAAAATATAAGGAAGATGAGACAAACTGAGAAAGAGAGTGCGCATATACAGTACACATGCCTTGAGGAGCTGAACATGCTTTCGACTTTTAACATGCAGGGAAACCTTTTCACCTCCGCGTACTCCCTGAAGCAAGCCAACGCTGCCACTTTGTCACTCACAGAGCGTTTTCTGTGAGGCACTGAGTGCAGGTGTCAACAACATGCGTGTGTGTGTGCGCGCTCTCTCTACTCCCTTCATCTCATTCTCACATCGCTGATGCCTCAGAGATCCCTGACACATGCTGAATAACTCAGTATTCTCTTCTTGTGCATAGCTAGCACTATATATAAATGTTCTGTCGATGTCTATATATATATATAAATATATATGTTCAGCTCTGTCAAGGCTCAGTTTGCATAGTAATGCAATGCTTTTCAGGTATGGGGTGGATAAGTGTGAGTAAACTGCCCCAAGCCTAACACGTAGTGATCCCGTGAGGCCGAAGTGAAGCATCAGAACTGTTAGCAGTAGTGTACAGACAGCCTGCAGAATTAGAAAGTAACCCAGGGGGGGCGTCTGAGGCTGCAATTCCAGGTTGTGGCGAGCATCGGTCCTCGTCATGGCCCTGACAGAGTTATTAGGATTTTATTCCCAGTTCCCTGCTCCTTTCATTGCCTATTAGGCATACAATCCATTACAGGATGGCCACACCAGCTCCCCAAATTACACACTGGGGAAATATTCCATCAGCATGGGCACTTGCACTCTCTGGCACTGACATGAGGTGGAGAGAAGGAATGTCAAGGGAAAAAAAAAAAAAAAAAACAAGCAACAGGAGATAAAGAGGCTAATTCAGTGACAGAAGTATAAACCAGGCTTCAAATCGTATACTGCTCTTTGTTACGGAGAAAATACGATGAGTGCGCATTTAATATCCAAGGACATCACTCACTTTATCCTGTATACAGGGGCACAGGGGTCTGGAACCCATCCCAGGAGACTTGGGGCACGATTGTAGGACACACACACACACACATTCATTCACACACTATGGGCAATTTGACAACGCTAATTAGCTTAATCTGCATGTTTTTGGACTGTGAAAGGAAAACAGAGTACCCAGGGGAAACCCACCAAGCATGGGGAGGACATGCAACTCCATGCACACAGACCCGAGGTGGGAATATCCAAGGACGTGTCCTTGGAAATCTTTCAAAATGGTCTTTGTGGAATACTACGGGATGTTCAACAAGAGCGTTTAGTTATTTAACAGACAAATACCAGACGTGAAGTAGGAAGACAATCTGACAGGTTCTACAACTAAAAATGCTCTGTGACATGAGCGCCGTTGTGCTGTATAACAGCATTCTCAACCAACAGGATCCATTAAACATTCTAAATATTCATCTAACCTAAAACTGCTAGCTGAGGCGTGAACTAGCTAGAGATTGCGGTATGTCTTGATTTGCATAATCATATTCTCAATATTATTAACAAATGTTATCTAATTATTAGTCTTACAAACCAGGTGTCTATAGAGACTTGGGTAATTTTCATCACTAGACCAAAAAACAACAGTCCACATTTACTGTAAATAGGACAAACCCAGGCATTGTAAATGACCAACCATACAAATTCAGTATTCACACAATTTTTGCTGTTTGCTAACCACTAACAATGAATAAGACTAATGAATGATATACAGGGTTTGGCAAATGTATTCATACCCGTTGAACTTTTTCACACTTTGTCACGTTACAAGCACAAACGTAAATGTAATTTATTGGGATTTTATGTGATAGACCATCACAAAATAAAACATAATTGTGAAGTGGAATGGAAATAATAAATGGTTTAATAAGATCAAGTTATTAATTTATTAATTTTTATTAATAAAAACACAAATCCTTTAAAAACTAATAATCTAGTGGAAACTTTGGAAATCACCTAATTAGTAAATTATGTGCCACTTTGTGTTGGTCTATCACAAAAAATAAAATAAAATGCATTTACATTTGTGGTTTTAATGTGACAAAATGTGAAAAAGTTCAAGGGGTATGAATATGTTTGCAAAAGTTGAAAATTTTTAAAGAGATCAGGGTGTAAAATGTTATAAAATGTTTTTGGTAGCATTCTCGGGAAAGTCGGGTCCAAATGCTTGAAAGTGCCCCGCTGACTATATAACAGTTGTAAGGCGAGCATGTGAGGCTGAGAATAAGCTAGCTAGCTATAAACACGCAGGTTCTCTGGCTAAAAGTGGCTCTTTTCCTCATTAAGGTTAACATCCCATGAATCAAGCTATTTTGAATCAAGCTGTATTCTTTGAAAATGTGTGTGTATGTATATGTGTGTGTGTGTGTGTGTGTATATATATATATATATATTCATTTTCAAAGAATTTTTGACCTTTGGGAAACCATGTTTTTAGTATCGGAACATTTAAAGCCCACAGTTCCGATTTAACCCACAGCATCAAGTGGGAATACAGAGCCATGTTTATGCCTATAATTTTCTATATCACTTTCAGTGAAATGGACTATTAAACAAATCATTATTTGTAAGCTTTATGAACACAAGCCAGCAGGCGCAAAGCAAATGAAGCGACTCATGTGCATTCTCTGCTTTTCTTTGACTTTCCTCAACTGGGATTGTTCCTGCCATGCAAACCATGTTTCTTTTCCGCAGCAGTCATTCTGAGTTTAATTTCAGATTTCATTTTGCAGAACTGCGGGATAAGCATCGGCTTCCCACGCCCAGCGAGTCGGCGTGATTACAGCGGCGAGCCTGGAAATTGTCATGTCTGCACCCTTCTCCCTGACAGAGTCCATCGATTTCGCACTGACTCGCACAGAAGAGTCGAACCTCAGTTCGGCCCACCTGACCGAGCAACTATGAGATTATCAGCAGCCTGGCTGCACTGCTCTCTGCTCTGGTGGGCTGCCATCTCGAGTGAAGCAGCGAATGAGAATGAAATATTCTGGAGAGAGTGAAACTTTGTTTGATAAGGGGGAAGAAGATGAAAAAAACAGATAAAAGCTTTACGCCGAGAAAGACAAGATCCATCAGCGTTGAAGGAGTGTGTCTTTTGCCGACGCCTGAAGCGAGTCCGACCGATGCTTCAAAGAGAATTCAAGCGACGCTCTAACAAAGTAAGTTCTATTATTTCTAAAAAAAAAAAAAAAAAAAACTGAAACTTGCCCGCTCATCTACTGATCCTCACTCCTCAATTGCGAGGACATAAACAGTCTGCATAACCTCTGTCTACTGACCTGAAAGTCTACTAGGAGTGGAAGAAGCATGAATATGAGAATGCTCACGGCAGCAAAAAACACCTCGACGCATTAGAGTGCAACTGATATTGGAGAATGCCCATCTCAAGAACGTCTGTCTTGGAATTAGATTATTGATTTGGTTCTGCCTCTCCATCATTGCCCTCAAAGTCAAGACGATGGCAGCTCTTTCCCATCTTATCTTACAGCGTCCATTCCACAGAGTGGAAACTCTGATCGGCTGCCGCTTGCAAAGAGCATGTGATATAGTATATCTGTAATGAGTGCAAAAGCAATTAGGAGCGTGCTAGCAGTGTTCCATGCTTTTCAATGGAAAGTAGCAAGAGCATGCTCCAAGAGTTGTTCGAAGTGCTCAGATGGTGTCACAAACTATAGAACAGAATACGCCAAATGTATGCCCAAGGGGTGTTCAAGAATAACAGAACTCAATTATGAAACTAAACACCATTTTAATTTCTTTATATAATCCCCTGCTACATTAATGCACTTATCCCAGAGTTTCACTAGTGCTTGAATTGCCATCAAGGTATAAGGTTTTCTCAGTACACCAAAGCCATAATCAGACTGCCTACTTCATGTCTGAAACACTTGCCTCCCAGGAGCTCCTTTAATGACCCAATCATGTAGAAATGGCTTGGAGTGAGGTCGGGACTATACAGGGGATGTGGCAGTAACTCCCAGCCAAGTCTCTGTAATGTGCAACTGATGTTTGTACAGTAAGTGCATCTACTGTATGCACATGGTTGTTGACAAGTTACTGTATGCCGTCAATTTTCAAAGAGTCTTTCCACTCGTTGAATGTTCATGGGAATGAGTACCTACTGTATGGACTTGTTTAAAATGCTTGTACCATTCTAACGTTTTACTGCGACTCATCACTCATCACTTTCTTGCCTTGATTAACAAGAAAGTCCCAGTTTGACATGAACACGACCAAGGAAATTGTTACAGATTGAACAACTGACTTAAACTCACATTTGGGAAACAATTGCAAGAAGTTATTGACTGCAACATACTGTAATCAACTCCGCATAATGATCAATGATCGGTTGTTGGCAACTATGGTGATCAGTGATTGGTTGTTGGGAAACATGTCCAGGCAATAATTGGTTATTTGGAATATAAACAATCCATTACTGGTATCAGTGGGGACAATGGTGATCAGTGACTGGTCAATGGGCATACAGTACAGCCTATGCAACACTTTCAGGCTTCACATACTGAACCTGCTTTTTCAACTTGCATAAACAGCAGCTCTGATGCAAGCTGAGCTGTTTCAAGTCCAGCAGCTGCTAACGTCTGCTCAAAATGTGCTAGATTAGTCTCTAGGATCTTTTTTAAAAAAACAAAAACAAATGTCAAATACCAAATCCATTCAGCAGCCTCATATGCTGATGATAAACAAGCGCTGAAACCGAACAAATATAGAGATGCTTTCCGATTGCAATCCACCACATGAAATTGATTGCACTGACATTTGACAGCGCATCTCACATGTTTCCTCATCCTCTCATGACTGCAACTCAGCAAAAAAAAAATTTAAGTGGTAATGGCATGCTAATAGGAATGTCTAATGGAGTCGAGTTTCCTTTTTGTGCACATATTGACTAGGATCCTGCAAGGATATGATGACTTACTATTCTTTACACCTTCTCATCTACATTCTCTGCAGCTTGTAAGCTAATACAGTTCAAGCTTCACTGATCTATTGATCCCAAATGCAACTCGAAAAAGGCGCTTTTTTTTTTTTTTTTTTTTTTATCAAAGGAAAATTAGCTGGGGAAAAAAAAGAAATGACAATTCGCCTTTCAAGCAGAGAGGATATTAGCATTTTGATAGTCTGAGGAGGGGATAAAGCTGTGTTTAAGGGGGAAAACAGACAGACTGGGACATGCCAATATGATTCCATGTATAATGATTTGCTCTTCAATCAAGGGTGCAGCATGGATGTGTAACTGGAAAAAAACAACCAGACACCTGCATTAACCTCTAGCATATTAACCAGGAGAACTTTATTATTTTGTCTATATATATATATTATCTATATTAATGGTTGAAGTTGCTGACACTTAACTGGTTCTGTCATGTGCTGGTGCACAATTGACTGGCTCTCTTTCCCAATCCTCTCATTTCGGACAGTCTGTAATAAACACTTCACGCAGGCTTGTCTGCTGCTGTCATGCTGAGCAGAATCAGCGGCAAGTGCATTAGCTGCTCTACCGGAGAGCATATTGATCGCCTCTGAACATGGTTTACAGCTACAGGGAGAAAAAAAAAAAAAAGCCTGGGAGAGCCTGGATACAGGATAGGAGCGTGCATTTTATTCCATGGCCTGGATCTCGGCCAAAGCTTCACTGCTACATTACATAATTACAAACAAGTTCTTAGTGGGTGTCCAGACTAGGAAACTTGTAGATATGAGTATATTAGAAGCATAAAGAAGTTAGTGCAAGAGATGACTGGGAGCTATATATTGAGCTGGCTTCTCTTTTCATCACATGGTGCTTCACATTACAGGTGAGTTCTCAGCATGTTTACTTTAAATAGGAAATACTTGCTATAATTCGGTTTTGTGCGAAACTGCCAACATGTATTTCTATCTCAGTTACTCGTGTCATCCAGTATGAAGCAAAATTACATGGAACAGACCTTCTTTTATGTTACAGTATAACAACCATCATCAGAATCATCATTTAAAAAAAAAAAAAAGATTCACTTTCTGTTTAGATGAACATCAATCTGTGATATTTATATTATAACATTAGTGCCTTTGAGAAGTAAGATTAATATCATTGGATCAAACACTGAACCCTAACCAGGATAAAGAAGACTAAATACTGCAGTGTTTTATTATTATTATGAATATTCACTTATTCTATATACTGTACATCTTATCCTGTATACAGGGTCGCACGGGAACTATTCCAGAAGACTTTGGACACGAGGCATGGTACATCCTGGATAGGCTGCCAATCCATTGCAGGGCAATAATAATAATATTATTAATAATAATAATAATAATATTATTATTATTATTATTATTATTATTATTGATGTTAAAAAAGTAAACCTTTAGTGAAATACTTTTGTAACATCAATAATAATAATAATAATAATAATAATAATAGTAATAATAAAGGTGTTAAACAATTAAATCTTTAGTAAAAAAAATTATATAACACCTTTATTATTATTATTATTATTATTTGATATCATAATGAATGATTCAGACAATTCAAATAATATTGGTATTACTATTACCTTAATAATTGTTTACTTTTAATATATATATATATATGTATGTGTGTATGTGTGTGTGTGTGTGTGTATATATATATATATATATATATATATAATGTGTGTATATATATATAATATTATTATTATTTTTTTTTATTATATTTTTTTTATTAAATATTAAATATAAACACATTATTAAAAATTTTTTAAGTAATAATAATTTAATACATTTATGTATTTCTATAATTGACATAAGGAGTTTCTTACTACTACTGGATTTACCACAAAACTATGACCAGGATTTAAGCTTTTAAACATGTTGATGTTAATTAATATCCCACCGAGGCTCCCACAAGACAGTGATATATGAGGGGAAATAAAACATTACACCTTAGCTGAAACACTCTTCTGAATTTCGATAGTACTTCCACCCTTGGCTTTCTTTATTTAAGCTATCAAGCTGATCGATAATGGAGTAATTGTAATCGTCGGACTCAGTTTTCTCATCAAAGAGCAGAGTTTTACGTGAGAAACCCGGGTGAGGTTTGCTTCAGCTCCAGTCGGCTGAACCTGCTGCTGCTGGAGCGGCACGCTGCCAGGGACACACTCTGCCCGCCATGCCCTTCAAGCTCTCTCAGCCACTGGAAAGCTTGTGTAACATCAGCATATTGAGTTCAGCCTCGTAGACGGAGTGCAGGCATTTCCTGTCTTCTGCTGCGGCTTTTGATCGATGGTGAAATGGAGGGAAAATTATCAGGCATGAATTGAACAAAGCAAATATGACAGGGTTTTATTCTCACTGCTTGCTCTTGAAGATGTTGTGCCAAATTTATCACTGGACTGTCTCATGATGAATACAGACCGGCTTTGTGTTTCGCTATTCAGGTGACGTAAAGAACTGCTTGAGTGTCTGTTGATGGAGTGAAGTAGTAACATTGGCACTGTGTGACCTTTGCTATTTATATAATTAGCTTTGAGGCATGCGGTCCTGGTCACCTCACCACTCAGTGAGGTCAAGTAAGTCCTGGAAAGCCTCTTTCCAAAGATTGTTAAGGTAGACACCGGAACATCACTGAGAATTAAAACTGAAGCATCAGCAAGGAAATGGTAATTACAAAATTTATTGCTTCTTGCTTGATCTATTAAAGTAATGCATGCATACATTTTTACCTTAGATGTTTTTATATACTGTAAAAATGAACCTGTTCTCTTTTCAAATATAAAAAAAGAACTGTTCTGATAGGATGACCTCGGGTTGCCTTTTTATTTGCTTTGTTATCTTAAGAACACAGGTAAGGTAACATTACTGTCATGTTCAGTAGACGTGGACAACCTAACTCTTATCTTCTTACGGTGCACAATGCAAAATTGGTCATGTGATTATGTCCAGCTGACATGTCTTGATATCAAAAATAAGATAAACAATCCGATTCTGCATTTTGTCTTGACACTGTCATGCACAGTTTAGACAATGCTGGCACAAAGAGGGCTATTCTAACTTTTAAGTTTTAAGTTAAACCTTTATTTGTCACATATACATTACAGCACAGTGAAATTCCTTCTTTGCATATCCCAGCGTAACTGTGGTCAGAGCGCAGGGTCAGCCATGATACAGTGCCCCTGGAGCAGACAGGGTTAAGGGCCTTGCTCAAGGGCCCAACAGTGGCAACCACTGATCTTCCGATCAGTGATTCAGTGCCTTAGCCCTCTGAGCCACCACTGCCCCATAACTTGAAGTATTCTAACTTGGTGCCACACAAGCAGACATCTCCAGACGGTTTGGACTTGCCACAAATACCATTTCCAGGCTATGAAACAGATTTCGAACAACTGGTTCCACCGATGACTGACCTAGGTCTGGAAGACCAAGAGTGACAAGAGAAGACAGACTAATTGGATGGTGTCATTCGAGAAATTGTACAGAAAATGCTACCACTGCCGTACTGTTGGTATTCCATGGTTATACAGGATAAGTCATCGGACTATTCGAAGATGCTTAACCGCAGCTGAACTTGCTGGACATGCAAGAAAGCCGTATCATAAGGCAATTCTGACTCTACAGTATGTCACTGTCAATGTCATTTTGAATTTCTGGTGCTGATGGGGACAGGTTTTTGAATAGAAAAACTCCCAAAAAAACGTATTTATAAAATCTGACTGGATGCTGTGCCGGTCCCAAGCCGGAATAAAGTGGGAGGGTTGTGTCAGGAAGGGTATCCGGTATTAAAACCTGTGTAAAGTCGTTCTGCGGATCAAATGGTCCACTGTGGCAACTCCTCGATGGGGGCAGCCAAAAAACTAACAACAACAACAATATTTTTTTTCCATCTCAGTCACTATTGATAACTCTTTCATACAGATAGTACAGCATCAGAGATATTCTCAACCATGCAAGACCCCAAACAAAAGTCCCTGTAATGTATAGTATTACAGGACAGTCCACAGTTTTCATAGTAAAATGCACTTGTGTGTGAAATTGAAGCTGTATTTCTTTATACAGCTGAGTTATCTATCTCTATATGGGGGAACATTATGCATCTGTCATTAAAGTTACTGCTACCAAACAAGCACAGGCACACACAACACTGACGGCCATACTGTACGTATTAACATGTTTTCCAGATTCCCACTGATACCTCCCATTGTCTACTGCAAACATCAGTTCAATTGTATTTTATTCACTTTTATTTGATTTATTTGTATTTGTTTTGCTGTGTTTCGTTCCCCTTCTTTTTTGAACACTGAGCAGCTGTAATAAGGCACAGCAATTTCCCACTGAGATTAATAAAGTTTTTTGAATTCTAATTCAAATATTGAAAACAATTTGGTTGACTGAAGCGAGAATAAAAAGTGACTTGGAGTGTGAAGTATAGTCTACACCGGGCTTATTCGAGCTAGAATGTGCAACGCTCCACGCTTGCTTAATATCCCTTGCTTACAAAGGCTTACTCGCAAATCTTTTCATTCTTAACCATTGATTCCCAGCTATAAATATGATGGTTTAAAGAGGTTTCACACCAGCTGCTCATCTTACCACTTCTGACTAGCATCACAAATGCTGAACAAATAAAAGCCCTATTTTGACCTTGAAGCAGATTCTCCATGCAGTAGTCTTTTTAATCTTCAACAACCCTTTCATCACTTCACTAACCAGACAAGAGAGATTAAATTAAAACAGACAAATAGAACTCTATGCAATGAATAATCCTTTTTCTTACTCTTTTTTTTTTATGTATCAAATAGCCTTACAATCTACTCGTTAATAAAGATCAGAATGAAGATAAAAACATTTCATACACTGACCTTGCTGTGACCTTGACCTTGACCCCCTAACAATTATGTGAAAAAGAGATATTGCTCTAACAGGAATCATGGATGGACAGATGGACAAATCAAAAAACATAAAAGAAATCTAGGAAAATCTGAAAGAATATTGTTTTTATCAGTTCCATAAATGCACACGATTAGCCGCAACAGACAAACAGCAGTTTCTGAATTGTGACGTCAGATGTCGATCAGTTCTGCATTTATTTTTTTCCAGTGCTTGGTGGTGTTGTTAATTTTGTTTTGCTAGTTTCATGTTAACCCTTAAAACCTGGAGCATCATTTGTTCAACCTATATGATGAAATAAATTATATAATAAGCAAAATAAACAGTTACTTAGACACACAGTTTGATCACGTTTTATTTTATGGTTTCTGGTTGTATCTATGACTAACAATTAATAAAAATATGAGCATTTTAAGAGTTTGACATTTTTTTTGCGACATCATTCTAGTATTCCGGCAGCGTTTTTATTTTATAATTTTCTAAAATAATGATAACTTTTTTAGACATGACATATTTAAAGACCTCTATGCAACATTTAACATCTGAAGCTGAGACATACTGTACAGGCAGTTATTCCATGTAAGGAGTTTTTTGTTTATTTATTTGTTTTTTTAATCAATCATTGATGTTTTTCCAGCACGGACCTGTCCTGTTCGAGATTAAAGGGTTAAAAGCGCACAATATTACCTATTAAAAATGATCTTGCTAAAAGAAACAGTCTTGTTTTTTGGCCAAAGTGTTCCATTATCCACATGTCCATTCTCTATACCACTTATCCTGTACAGAGTGGCCAGAGGCACCACAGCAGTCTTTCCAAGGAGCTTCAGGACACTAGGCGAGGTACACCCTGCACGGGGTGCCAGTCCACTTCAGAGCTCCAGCGCACACACTCATTCACAAACTGTGGACAATTTGGGAACGCCAATTAGCCAAATTAGCAATCATTCTTTGGACTTCGGGACAAAGGAGTACCTGGAGGAAACCCACCAAGCACGGGGGAGAACATGCAAACACCAAACACAGACCACGAAGGCGGGATGCGAACCTTTGACCCTGGTTGATATGATGATAACCACTATGTCACTGTGACGTCTTTATGCCCAGATAAGAAAACCTAATTGATTTATAATTGGATATCCTTTTTCAATTTGTTTTTTTTATTTGTTGTATCTTGATGGTCCAATTTTGTATGTTTTGAAGGATCTTAGTAAAAGAGGTTTATTTATTTTTATTCGCCGATATCCTACTGACAGCTGTGAAATTATGTGGAGAGCCTCCACAATAAGTGTCCTGACTTGCTTATGCTAGTTTTAATGAATAGTTAAGATTTTAAGTGCTGAAAGATTTAACAACCGAGTGAATAGCCAGTGATTTCATGTTCTACAAGTGGTAAGATTTTACCTTGTAATTTTATAGTTCTGCTACGCTGAAAATTGCTGTTGATGTTCCAAGGACTATGGGCACCAGGGATTCACTGTTTGGTATTCAGTGCCAAATTTTGGCTTTGGCTCCCGCTATGAATTTTCATTTCCACACCTCACTAGAAATGATAAAAGCTTTCTCTCACCTGTGTGAAACAGGAAGCAGAAAGTGGCACTTTGTCTCCTCTACCGTGCATTGTGCATTCTCTATGTTCATTTTAATTAGGATTGTGCTGTATGCTAATAGTTAGGAGCCCTTTGGTGTACTGATACACATGACCGTGGTGACATTAGAATACATGTAGGAATAACTCAAGAGGCAATCGTACATCAGACGTAGTGTTGTTTAAATCAGTTTGGATCATGCCAATGAGATGCTGCCTAATAAATAATTGAAATCAGACTTTAATCAACCGCAGACTAATCTTCTCTCATCCTATTTGCCAATTGAAATTCGAAAAGTAATTAACATTCAGGCAAACAAGTCTTTATTAAACAGCGGTTTGCCTATAAAAGCACCACTTTCTCATAGCTTTTCTTTGCCCTCGGTTGTATCCGTGTCATTGGTTGCGTTTCGTCGAATGTAACTTGATGAAGGACAGGGTTACGCAAGAAAACCTTGCTCATAGGATCAGGGAGTGAGTAAAAGCTGAGACCATGCAGAAGATTTCATGGCAGCTTTTAAAGGATTAGGATAAAACACTCTGCCTTTTTGCACTTCCTTTCCCCCTCCCCTCCACCATCTAGTCCTTGTCTTTCTGAGACCATCAGCCAGCACATTTGTCATTGTGGACCGTTTGGACGAGACGTTACAAGTTTAGGGTTTAAAAGCTGAACATCTTGAAAATTTTGTGATGTGCTCAGCGATTCTGGAGCTTAATCCTGTGAAAAGTTAGCAGTTGTTTTCAGCAATGATGTCATAAAAGGACAGTTACAGAGACATTAATTCATTCACTCACTCATCGTCTATACCGCTTTATCCTGTGTAAAGGGTCATGGTGAGCCTTGAGCCTATCCCAGGAGACTTAGGGCACAAGACGTTGTACAGCCTGGACGGGTTGCAAATCCATCAAAGGGCATTCACACACTACAGGGAATTTGGGAACGCCAATCAGCTCAATCTGCATGCCTTTGGACTGTGGGATGAAACCGGACGACCCGAAGGAAACCTACTAGCACAGGAAGAACATGGAAACACCATGCACACAGAAGTGAGGCGGGAATCGAACCCAGCATATCGAGGTGCAAGTAAATAAAGTAAAAATCTGAACTGTCGGCTCCAAAAACAAAAGAACTAGTGTTTCTTCTCTAACTCAACATTTTCCATGTTTATGGAACAGTCATGTTAATTCAGTTCAGAGATTAAAGATGAATGTGTTGTGCTGAGGCTCAGCTTGACTAATTTATAAGTCATCTATAAGATGACAAGTGCCGTGGTATTGGTGGTATAAATATAAAGGTTGAAGCTTTGAAAGCTGATCTGTTTCAGCAGAGTGCACAGATGAGATGGTGAGAGAGTTAAACTAAAGGACTCAAGCCTGATTTATGCTCCTGCATCAGGTCTGCATGGAGCCAACGTGGTCTGTTACGCAAGTGCCCTATGATGATGTGACCATTTATACTTGGTGTGATAGTGTGGCTCTCCAAGTACACCTTCAAACTGCTAGTTGGCCGTCTGGTTATCAATCATCATTCTACTATACTGAGTCTCTTCGCTACTCTCTGGTGAGTTATTGGTGATTGGTGTACTACAAATAGTGGTGAATGAAACTGAGCTTCTTGTTGGAGATGGAGGCAATCTAAGTCGAACAACAGTTACGTTTACTGAAATTATTGCAAACCATTAACGAGAGAAAACGTCTGAGAAAGAAGGCGGAAAAAGTGATGCCACCAGGTGGACCAATTGCAGTTGTTGCGGTCGGTGTGCACATCAGGCTACGCTGTAGAGTATGCATCTATGCCAGATGTACAATGTGGACTTGAGGCAGAAGCATAAATCAGCCTTCAAGCGATGCTGCGTCACTTGCTCTACATCGATTTGAGACAAGGGTGAATTCCATCTAAATGGTGTTGTGAGTAAAGTAGGCAACTAGACAAGATGCTTCTGAAGGAAGTTGAAGCTATAAAAATCTCAGACGCTGCTGAAGATCACATGGTAGTTATGTAAACATATTTGAGTGATGAGTTATTCATTTTGCCCACACGAATCTGTTGAGTCTGTTACAACTGGGCGTATTTCAGTCTGGATTGTTTTCAGACATCCTCTTGTTTACTCATGTTGGATTTATGGACACGCCCTCTGACCATTTCTTGATCATAAAATATTACAGACATGGATTGAATATTGAGCTTCTGGCTGAATAGGACTAGCAGCTGCTTGTTTTTTTTTTTTTTTTTTAATCATATTGCTGCATTATTAAAGTGCTCTTTGAACAATGACCTTTAGCGGATGGTGGGGCTTGGTTTACATGCGATCACATCAGAAGGCCGGCCACAGCCGTGGGCCATGCAAAACCCTGTGAGCTTGTCCAGTCCGGTGCTGTCGATAAAGGAAAAAAAAAAAAAAAAACGCTGAGAGAGGCTGCCAGAGCTGCACTCAACGCGCCCTTGCCTGAATCCGGTTTCATATTATCATGGATGAAAGGGAAACCTCCTTAAATGGGAGTGAGATGGATCCTCCGGCTCAGAGATCCACAAGGGACTAGAGACAAGAAAGCGATTCCAGGTTCACAGCACTGATGTTTTGCAAGTCATCCCAAGCCGGGGTGGAGAAGAGGCGAGGTTTGAGTGAACTTCGAGGCAGAGTAAGAGAATACGAAGACCACAAGCAGCCCACAAGCAGCTGCATCAGTGGCACTGGATCAAACGGGAATGCTACGGCATCCTAGGCTCTAGGTTTACAACCCACACCCGATGAGGCGTTGTGGAAGAAGCCACATTAAATAGATTTACGCGGAAACGTAGCACGACACAATGTGGATTAAGGAGATGGTAGCGGTGTGGGGCTGGGGTTTCATTAATTTAAAAAAAAGTGAACAGCTTGCAAATCTCATGCTCACTCAGGTTCACTGGTCTGGAAGAGCAGCAGTGCAGGATTAGTGTGTGTGGGGGGAAAACCTGGAAAGGGAAGCTATTTGACCAAACTAATTAGTCGAAGTGTGAAAAAATGGGCTACGCCTCATAGAGACTCAGGGGGTGGGGAGGAAGAATACATAACATGGGTGAAAAGTGATGCGGGAAGGCACCGGAGGAGGGCAAAAAGAACACAACTAGAAGCGATAAATCAGAGACTCGAACATGACAATGAGAGGGGTGCGGCACAACAGCGATGGTGGAATTGGAGGTTGACGTTCTTTGTTAATACCACGGCAGCAAATCCCTCTGAGACAGATCCTATTGCCAAAGAAATTTAGGAGTAAGCGTGAGGAAAATTAAAGTTTTTTTTTTTTTTTTTTACCCTGCCGGAGATGAGAAAGATTATCTGTGATGCCACACCTGCACCTGAACAATGTTCTGTATAGGAATAGACAAGAACCAAAGTTTTTTTTTTTTTTCTTTCCTTTTTTTTTTTAACTGCAGCTAGAGCTACAGTAACCATGTAATGGAGATATCAAAGGCCTTCAGAGGCTACTATTGTAATGGATAAGTCAAGCTAAATTTCGTTAATCACACGGATTAGTGGGATCAGTGGGATCTTACTCTGTTAGAGCACCGAAAGATGACTCGCTTTGGGCGATTTTTCGAAACACTCCCAATCCCAACCTGCCAATTTTCAGACACTTAAACAAATATAACTCAAAAAGGCAGCTGAAAGAAAAAAATTGTCATGTTGCATAGGCAGCATTTCATTAACACTACTTACAGTATATACTGTACAGTATGATATACATACAGTACTGTACTGTACATATACAGTACCACTCAAAAGTTTGGACACACTTTCTAATTCTATGGTTGTTCCTGATTTTTATTTCTTTCGACAAAAGAAATAAAAATATGCAATAAGCTCCTATGAAAAGCTGATATTGAGATGAATCTGCTACTGTACATACAGTATGCCCTGTAAAGCCTTTATAATGGCTTTAATCTGAAGTGCTGTTAATTGGTGATTCCTAAAGCTGGTAACTCTAATGAACTTATGAACTTAGAGGTAAGTTTTGGTCCCGCTTTCCTGGGAAGGTCTTTATGTGAACCAGTTTCATCATTAATTAGTGCTTGATGGGTTTTGCAAATGTACTTGACAAAACTGTTCTTGCAAGAACTATTCCAGAACAGCTGACCTTCATGTCAACAAGTGACTGATTTCAATTTCATACAAATTGCAAGTGGCAGCTGCATAGCTTTGACCAATGGGACCAAAATAAAAAAAAGTACACTATTGCTTCTATTCTAGTGCATCCATACGCATTGTACTGCCTACATATACTGTATCGTACCATAGTTCTGTTCAACAACTTGAACACAATGCATATTGCTGCTAATTGTAAGCGTTTCATTTCTGTATGAATATATATATATATATATATTTTAAGTAGCACATCTGAGGTATCAACTATTTTTTACCATCTATCATATTTCCTAAAAATACATCACATCAAAGAAAGTTTTCAAGTTCTTGAAATGCAATGTGTTATACAGGTATCCTGAAAAGCAGATAATTTATTATTGTATGCATTTAAATGGGAGGTCAGTGCAATTTATTTCACAATTAAGAGTCCCTGGCTATATATATATAAAATAAAAAAAGCTTAAGAACCCCTCAAACAGATGACTCTTACACTGTAGAGGTAAGTTCAATTAGAGCTTAAGATTTCACTCGAGTGGATTCTTTTTCCATTATGCATCACTTTCTTCAGGGGATTATGTGTGAGTGTGAGTCACGCTAGTTCAAACATCACAAACACAATCGATGCTAAGACAACATTACATGAAGCCACGGCCTATATTTAGATCTCTGCTCCTAAAAGATCAGTAAAGGTCCTGGATGTGTTTGCTTTTGCTTTTCATTCCATTGCTGTGTTCACCTTTATTTCGTACATCCTTAGTTTATTAACCACATTCCGAATGATATCGTGGTGCATCCCGAACCCAGATGTTTTTTTAATGTATTTTCTCTGCAGACTGAAGGGGGAAAGGAAAAAAAAAAAAAAGAAAGAAAGTGTGCTGCCTTTTCAGTGGAAGTCATTTGAGAAATCATTGCAGAAGAGGAGGAATTAAACGCTTTCAGCTTTGTCAAATTAGAGCGAGCAGTCAGTGGTATAAATTACTTTTCCTAGAGCGCTATCATTACGTTCAAAGCTGATGGCTGGTTGGGAAGAGGGTGGCAAAGCAAGCTAAAGTCGTGACGATACTCACTCAAGCGTGCTTACTGATGGCTATTCGAGTCGTAGTTAGCTAATTACTTGAGCTACTACAGATGTAAAATCGCACTGGGAAATAGAGCAAGTAAAGTAGAACACACGTGTTGTCTCAGCTGCTTTACTACTGAATGCTTCCCTCATTAGTGTTAAACAATATAAATTTTACTCTGAGGATGCCTACACTGAGAAAGGATTTCATGGATATCATATTTATATTTGTATATTTTTTGCAAGGCATACTAATAGCATTGCATTATATTATATCTGCTCCCATTTCCTATTTACATTCATTATCTATTAAAACACATTGATTAAAATGAAACTGATGAATTTATCAGCAGTGACATTACAGATTAGGCCTGTCTCGCTTCCGAACCACACTACTATGTGCTCATGCATCTGGCTTGGCCGGTGTATCAATTGGCAGACTCATCTTCACCGTACAGCTGCCATCTGGTGTGCTCGGCTGATTCAAACTGACATGCACATTAGGCAATAATGTCACAGAGGAGGCTCTGGAAGGGTCTACCATGGAACCAATGGCACATTTGGCAGGAAGTAGGCAGAAGAAGCGATAAACTGCCCATCTGGCCCCACATATCTTTGTTAGCATTGACCAATCCTCCAAAAGCACATGCATGTTAGGACGTGCCGCATGCAGACCCGTAGTTAATCCATCGTTTATGCATCAAGTTGATGGCATTAAAACTTCAGCATGCCGATTATTTCGCAAATGCTGGAGATGAATTACGGACTTGGCAGCCTCTCGTGCCATGTGCCGCATGATCATCTGCATATTAGGCGCGAATTCGACATTAGGATGCAACAGAACGGGCCGAAAGACTTCCCAAAGCAAAGGGATTATATTATCGAAAAATTGAAAAACACAAACGTTCAGCACTTCAGGGTGTAATACAATGCAAGAAAGTGTCTTTCCTTCTCATTTTTGTTCTTCTTTTCTTTTAAATGTAATGACATCAGCCAACAATACTCATGTTCAAAAGAGCCGAAAAACACCCACTTACACATCTGTCTTGTCTCGGGGCACCTATGAAGACTAGAATTATAGAGAGGTATTTAAAACAAAAAGACACTGAGAGGCAACAAGCGAATCTTTGACTTTGACTTGAAATAATTCTGATTGCCATAGTTACTGAGCGAGAGACCGCCAGTGTTAGTTGGCAGTTACATTCCAGATGTTTCAGTTGTGATAATGTGATTTTAATTACCGTCCCTGAAGTGCGATGACTTGAACCGAAAGTTAAGCTTTCCTCCATTTTTTTCCTTCTTTTTTTTATTTTACAGCTGAGCAGGCAAATTGTAAATCTCAGCCTAAGGAGCTTGTCACGTAGTAGGCTCATCAAGGATGTAAAAAATTATGGGTTTTTTTCTCCACTGAAACTTGCCAATCCAAAGCACAAGGAACAAGGCCTAAGTGGCTTTAGTCCAATATAGCAATAGGGAATATGTGAAGATTTTCATCTTTTTGAAGGTTATCATCAGGATCATCATCTTATTTATTAAAAAATATATATATTAATACTTTTCACTACTTTTTACTCACCTTTTCACTGTTATGGTAATGATATATATATATATATATATATATATATATATATATATTTATTTATTTATTTTTGTACATGATATGTATTAGTTAAATCATGTTACTGTAGCTCAGATTTAACCCAACTTTACCAGTTTCTTTAGGGCAACTGCAATTTCAGTGTACGTATTTCCTACATGCAATTAAGTCATACAAGTTAAGAAAAAAAAGAGAACTCTTCAAAGGGGGCTTTGCACACACATGTTGAGTTGCAACTGCATGTTCCTGCCCCTTTGCCCCTGGATGTTTCAGTTCCCAAGTCTTTATTTCTTAGAAAAGTTTTGCCAGAGGCTTTTTGATGAGAATTTACCTGTACATAAAAGGTCCAGACTGCAATCTGTCATTTGATATCATGTGACCTGCAGGTAGACGGTACTTACAACCTACAGCCCATTTAAAACTGGTGTGTTTAAAATCATCTGGGTCAATGGTTATCATGTGGTATTTATAATAAAACATTTACTTATAAAATTATGCAAAGAAAAATCTTATTTAACGATAGATGTGATTCAAGATGTGATTTTTGAAATTATTAATATCCCTTCTGTATTCACTGCAAAGATGCTTCAAGATGTTTAGTCTTAATCTTGAAAAAAACTTAAAAGAATGTACCGTAATTTGTAAATGCCTATTCCTGTAATATGTAGTGGTTTGTTATGTCCTATTGAACACCGGTGCTGTAGGCATGCTTTGGTGTTTTAGGATCTTGATCCAATTCTTAACATTTAGCACCTGCCTCTCTATAGGTCTCCCTACAGACTCTTGTGCTTGGAAGTTTGATGGTCCCCAGTACAAAGATTTATAGCATAAGCGTTAATTTGACTCTATGAAGATAAGGCAAAAGTCAAGATTAGGGCTGAGAGTTAGAGTTAACCTTTATAGGTAACCATTATCGGGTCTAGATTTAATAAAACCTCCCAGTACTAAATGTGAATTTTACTAAGGTATTTACTCTTCATAACAATCAATATTTATTGACTTGTCCTGACAGTCAGGACACCATATTGCCTAATCAGTCACAAAGGGGAATGCTCTCTCGTCACTCCGAAGGTCATTTGGTTTGTGCCCTTGGAGAAATCCCTTTTTATGTAGGATTAGTGTAAAACTCTTTCTAACTCACAAAAGATTGCAAACAAACCTATTTTAGATGGTAATCACGCAAAGACCCCATTCAAAAGCTAGTTTTAAGTGTGGCATGTCTATACACGTACAGATCTTGGAGTCGTCTCCATGCGATTTCATACTAAATGACTGAATTAGTCCTTTTATGAAAGAAATCTGTTCACATTTCTGATCTCGACCTATTCTGAGCTGCTTCCCTCATAAACAACACTCCACAGTGCTTCACAGTGCTGCTGTAATTGAGGAAAAGGTTGAGGACGTGTCACTCTGCCTTTGGCTGGCCTTGTGGGGCTCTGGACTCCAGCCAAGACCTTTTGCATAAATGTGTTCAGCTAAAAGAAATGATGACCTTTCACACTGGAACGAGCTGTGAGACATTCAACCAGGCATTTGTCGCAAAGGGTGCAGCAATACTCGCCAAAAGGGTAGTCGCCGATGCTGTGTGAGTGTAATTACACAGATACATGCTGCATTATGATGGCTCTATGAACTGACATTTCATGGATGAAATAGGTGCTTGGAGGTAAACTTAAAACGTACCGTGATATTAGCATCAAATCCCTCTGTGTTTTTCTTTGAATTATGATGCTGCCACTGGACAAAGAGAAAAAGAGATAAGAAACCATTTTCCCAGTGGGGAAGAGTGTAAAATTAGTATGAGCACACGATCAAGGACAATTTGCATGGTACAGATGCCAAAAAAAATGGTCTAAATTATGAAAGGTAGAATTAATCACAAACAGGTGCTGCTAAATTCAATCCTACGGCCCACTGAGTCCAGTTTCAAACTCCTGTATTATCAAGGTCTGGATCAGATGTGTTGGAATGAAAAGTTAAACCTGTGTGGAGAAATGAGTCTCTGGGATCTTAATACAAAACAAAACCCCTGACCTTTAGCAGGGTCATTAGTCCACATACTGTGGATTTCCTAGAAATTACCCACCAGAGGCAACACAGCTGATCCAGTAAATCAATAAGAGTCATGATGGAGATCCTTTGTGTTGGGTAAACTCAAAACTGAGCAACAGGTCTCCAGGACTGAAGTTTAAAAACAGGGATCCAAATGCTAATTTTCCCTAATTTCATGTTATTGCATACAGATGGCATGTTGGCAAAGCAGTTTGCTACATCAGAGTTCCTGGTTTAATTCTAAACTTGAAATACTATTTGTCACATGGACTTCCCTCCATGTCGACATGGGTTTCCTTTGGGTTCTTCAATTTCCTCTCACCTCCCAAAATCAAAAATTGGCAGCTGGTGTACTGTAAATAAGTCTGTTTATTGGGAAAGGGAATCGCCAGGAACAAGCTGATATGAGTTTATCACAATACGTACATGCTGATCTCTTTGTATTGCGATTTTTGTAAATATCATCATAATTTTGCAAGTGTCAATAATTCAATGAAAATCAATTAATTCAACACTAATCTTTTTTCAGATTTTGTTAAAATTCTAAACAAACTTTGCCAACAATATCCAACTAAATAGAGTGTTGGTCTGCCAGCCAGTGTGTGAATAGTTTAGAGTGCACAACCTTTAGGATTATAAAGGAACCTCAAATGCAAACATATTTAAAAAAAAATAAATAATTATAATAAATCTGTCAGTGGGGCAATACACGAGCTGCGACACAAATTAATCATGATGCATAACTGGATCGATTTCCCCCATATTTACTGTTTATGGCTCCCTACAATAGACTTGGTTTTCATTTAAGATGTATTCCTTGCTAAGCTTTAGGTCTATATCCAGAACACTAACCAGGAAAAAGCTGTTCCTGAATCACTTGCATTAAAATGGGAATGATACTAATTTACTGCCTTTGGTGCAAAGTTAATTTAAGTGGGAGGACAGATTATGCATGGTGATTATCTCACACTTAACCCACCAAAGGTGCTCCTTTTCTGGTGGCTAGGTCTATAGTTTTCACCTCAACACAGCCAGAGCAATAAATCCCCATATGATGACTAACTTTAAGATAATAATCAATACTAATCTACATTAAAATCCATTCAGTGAGACAGCAAGAGCCTCTGAGCAGCTAACAAGTAAGGAGGAGCATTTTCCCGAGCTGCCTCAGGTTGTTGACCTGCATCGGTTTGATAGACATGTGTGGTGGATTTGTTTATGGGCCGAGCTGTCCTTGCTGCAAATGGTGCTGCACCAAGACAGGCGGCTGGTGTCTGCCGTCCACAGTGGGAGAGACAGCTTAATTGAGCAGACACAGCCAGCATAGGGGAAAATTAAAAAGTCATCTACATTCAGAGTGCTAGACCATGCTTTTTTCTGCTATGGACTGAAGCACTCTTGTTTTAAGCCCAGGAACTTTAGGTCAATAGAGTCCTTATTGAAGACGGCATTTGCCAATTAACGCTTTTTTTTAATTCTGGTCAGTGAAATCCTTCTAGCTAGCAATCCACAGTTTAAGTTATCAAACACTGTTGAAGTCACGAGAAAATTTATTTAATTCTGATTAAAGCCATTAATTAGTATTAGATCAGTGCATATATTTGTACAGGTGTTAAAGTTTGCTGATTTCAAATGAAGCATTGACATTCAGATATCACTTTACGAAACAGATATCATGTAATAATTGGCACAAGGGGAAAAAATTACAAAAGCATACCAAAACAGCCACAAATAAGTAATAACTTGATCATTTTAGAGGTAGCTACAGTAGCTAACTTTGAGGGAAGATACGTTAAAGGGACAGTTTGTGAGTACAATAAGGAACTGAAGCCAAATTCCACAACCATCAAGTTTATCTGAGACTCATATACTGTAAAGCTTCTGCAGTCCCTCTTTTCTTTTCCTGGAAATAGTCATATGGCTAGTTCTGATTAGCCACACAGCTATTGAATTTAATTTGTGCTAAAAACTTTGAAAGATACCAACTATTTTGCTCAGTGGAACTTCGGAAGCTCCATATGAGTTTCAGCTAAACTTGGTAATGCAATTTTGCACAGAACGAGGGTTGTGGAATTTGCCTCTCAATTTTCTTCCCTGGTCCTCAAGTTCCGCGTGACAAATTTCACGACTAGTGTGTAAAATAGAAAAAAACTTTACAATGACCAAGATCTATTGTAAAAGCACTACAGTATATACATGTATATATGAAAGGTCATGATCAAAATTCTAACTGCTCACTTTTTTACTTTTACTTCTAGTTACAATTATATTTTTTTACTTTTACCTACAATTACAATTATATTTTTTTACTTTTACTTACAATTATATTTCCATATGTTTTACATTTATTTCCAATTACAATACCATTTTTTTTTTCAATTTTACTTCAAAGTATATTTAATATCTGCAAATTACTTTTGATACTCAAGTAAAATAAATGTCAGATGTTTTAAGACCTTTACTCAACTGCGTACTTTTACTCAAGAACCACTTTCAAGAACTTGATTAAAAACTGGTGGTTCTTTGTTGATAGTTATAAAAAGAACCACCATTCAGTTTTCATTAGAAAAACATCTCAATTTTACACCAGGAGAAATTAATATCTCGTAATTAAAAGAAATAATGTAGCTCATTCTGGTAGGAATAAGCATCAGAACCAAAAGAAAGGTCACAATGAAGTTAAGGGGAGGCTTCAGTCATCAAAGTATACATTTGGGTTTTGGGTTTTATATACTCAGCAAAAAAAGAAACGTCCCTTTTTCAGGACTGTGTATTTCAACAATAATGTTGTAAAAATTCAAATAACTTTACAGATCTTCATTGTAAAGGGTTTAAACAATGTTTTCCATGCATGTTCAATTAACCATAATCAATTGTGGAATGGTCGTTAAGACCTTAACAGCTTACAGAAAGTAGGCATTTAAGGTCACAGTTCTAAAAACGCAGGACAC
>JAQMYJ010000009.1:20089660-20111106 GCA_030014305.1 Clarias laeviceps
CCCCCCCCCCCCCCCCCCACGGTTGAACTTCATTAAGTTGCTCACACCTGGGTATTCAGTGCTGCCGCCAGCTCCTAATGGACCAGCGGTATACGCTAATGTGCATCATTTGCTGTGCACACGGACACGAAACACGGATACGAAAGCGCAAACACACAACATAGGGACACAAAAGTACAGAATGTTCCTGAAAGTCAAGCTTTTAACACAGACAGTAATTAATCAGCATGGTTAAAATTCAGCTAAGATCGATTTGGCAACTAGGACTAGGCCTAGTAAAATTTCAAAATTAAAAATGTTCAGAGAACTCATGTGTAAACAAGCTAATATATTACAGGAAGGATGTGATTTTAAACATTCAAGCCTTAAGCCCAAAGTCAGTGAAGAAAAATAGCAGGGCAAAATGTGGAAATTGGAGCAATTCAGCAATGAAAGCAAGTAAAAAAAAAAAAAAAGATGGATGACTCAGTCCTGGTCTGGATGCAGTCACGATGCTGACAACATGGTGTAAATCAAGTGAAGGAACGTAATGTAATGTAACGTAACGTAACGTAACTTAACTTTTGCAACATAAATTCTGCCCGAGAGCATTGTGTGGGGGATTTCTTGTATATGTTTCAGCCTTATATGTCATAAGAAAATAATCAATCCGAGCTTGTGCAACAGCAGCACATCCTAAAGTGCCTGAAGTATTTCCCTTCTATACCAAGCAGTCTGTGCCCAGTATTAGACATTTTTATTTAATAATAAACAACATTTTATATATATATATTTTTATTTTAAGCATTTACTGTTACTTTATTGTTGTGGAACATCTGCAAAAACAAAAAGTAACTTTTCTCCTTTATGTTATTTTATGATTCTTCTGTCATATTTCCCACAGATTAAGTAGTTCACAGCGTGCAGAGCCAACGCAAACATGACGATAAACGTGGAAACTCAGCATACGAATGCGCCGCCTTAGGAACTAAAATTTTGCAAGAAATTTGCCTCGGCGTGTTTAGCATTTTCACTATACGAGTGACCGAACCGAGCCGAACCGAACACTGGCTAAATTGCACAAACGTCCGGGAGCCGATAAAAACTTGTTGTAAAAGTAGAAACCCAAGCGAAGAAGGTTTTTTTGCATTTTGTGCAAGATTTAGTGAAGTCATAGCACCATGGGTGGCAAGAATGATATCAAGGATGATAGCAAGAATAAAACAGAGCTACTTTCAATGCTGCTTTTAAAGCAGTCGGTGCCAAGAAGGATCATAAATGAAGCTTAAGTCAGGTTTAATCTGTATTTATTTCATATTTTACTTAATTAACATGTCTTTTCTACATGTTTTGATTGTTTTTATATGCAAAAAATATGATTATAGTGTTGGAAATTGCTAATATTGGTAATATCTTGAGGTGGTTGGAACAGATTATCTGTATTTACATTATTTCCTGCGAATAAGCATTTTACAATAGGAATTTCCACCCTTTAAACTTAAATATTTTGATAAAATCCTTTGTGCATGTATATACTGTAAATGCATCGTATTAGATCAGTGTCCATGCCATCCAATGTAAACAAAGCTAATGTCAGGACTGTCATTACATAGAGAGACCTAATCATAAAGTCATATATCATAGAGCCTTTGCATTATTTATGAGTATTAAACTTATTCCAGTCTCTCTACACATTACAGGGCAATTGCATCATGTATAATGACACCTCCGTCTCTCTATTTCTCTTTTCACATTCACAGCTTTTTTTTTTTTTTCCACAGGAAAACATGCCCATAGGCATCCAACCACAGCAGAAAAAAAAAAAACCTGCCATTTCTGGAAGGTGAGTTTGGCGAGTGGAGAAAAACAAACAAGCTCGGTTTCCCCAGAGGTCCGTGGGATGCACGTGACTCGCACTCCACCTGCTTCACATACTGACATGACATTGTGACAGCTAAAGACGACCCCTGTGCCTCCCAACACTGTTTGGGAAAATTAGTCATGCCAAAGCAGGAGACACCCAAACTGACTTGAACACATGTGAGCAGGAGAGGAACTGCAGGACGGATTAGACCATCCATCACTCCTCAGGAGCCCAGCAAGAGAAAAACAAGAAAGGGATGTGAGGGATTACATGCTGCTCAATCACACACGTTGAGTCCTGACGCACAAGCCATGATGGCAAGTTTATAATCTTATAGACATATGGAGTTAGACACATTTTCCTAAGCATGTGATAGTTCTTGTTAGTCACAATGAGCTTCGGGAGTTTTAAGCAGGATTTCTAGCTCGATCTGTTCAAGCAGCTTTTTCGTTCACAAACGCACTCCTGATTAAATCAGATTTGTTAGAAAACAGTGACGTATCCTTCACAAACATGTTACAGCAATTACTGAATTTACTAAAACACTGGCATGTGTTAACAAGGATTTAGGTTATAGACAAATGCATTTATAATATTCCTTTTGTAATATTTGGATATTCTTAAAAAAAAATCTGATAAATCACACCGTATAAGAAAAAACTAATCTTACAAATCAGCATCATAAGATAAAAAAATTATGAATCAATAAATAAATAAATTTAGTCTGGAGTTTGTATGTTCTCCTTGTGCGTGATGGGTTTCCTCCGGGTTCTCCGGTTCCCTCGACACAATGCAAAGACATGCAGATTAGGCTGATTGGCATTCCCAAATTGCCCGTACTTTAGCGTGTGAGTGTGTGTATGTGTATGTGTGTGCCCTGCAATAGATGGCACCCTATCCAGGGTGTACCCCGCCTCGTGCCCTAAGTCTCATGGGATAGGCTCCAGGCCCCTTGTTGCACTGTATACAGGATAAACCGGTATAGATGATGAGATGAGATGAATACATTTTAATCATTCAGCATGGCCAATGTCTAGAAATAAAAGTCATACAGTATTAATAAACTTTTTTGTAATAGATAAAATACTATTGTGTGTATTTTAAAAATGTGTTTAAAGAAACTGAACAAATCATTGCGAAAAATTTCAGTAACAAACGTATCCAAATCATTAGAATTTATTTATTTATTTTCTCTGCAAAAATTTCTAGAAATAATTAATTTATTTCATTCATTTTACTCATCATGGCCAATAAATGCAGATTTACTGTATGCAGGGGAAAAAAAAGACTCAAACATCACAGACAGTTTTACAGCATTCAGAAAAATTATTCTGACCTTGTGTAGCTTTTACATATGAATATTACTGTATGTGTATTTGACTGAAATAAATTAAGCATGTAATGTACTTGCTTCTTTTATTAGTTTAACCTAAAAATACAATTGATAAATACATTATTTATTCGTGCATTTTCCTGAAGCAGAAATTATTTTCAGTGCTGATAAAAAATTAAAATAAAAAACTCAACAAAAAAACATCAAGGATATCATAAAACTCAAAAGCACCTCATTTTAACATGATTTAACAGATTCTAAGATACGAAATTCTGTGACGTATTACATGATCTCACCTGAACTGAAGAATTGCAATCATCAAAAAAAAAAACGGTTCTGTGTTCAACCCAGGACCTTTTCCACGGCCTTTTACATCCTGAACATTCTTTTAACGCTCTGAGAACAGTTTCATTTCGGTCTTTTACAGTGCATCTGCACACTGTAATGTTCACTTTTGCGTCTGGTTTTTCTCAACGTTTCCTCCTCGTGTCATCGTAGGGAGTTGTTTTCCTGGCCACTGTTGCCCCTGGCTTGCACATAAGGGATCGAAATCTACCTCCAGATTTCCATAAAAGCTGCTTTGTTGCAATTGTTAAATGCGTTGTGCAAATAAAAAAAATAAAAGAGTACACATCTGTTGCGCTGTGGGCGGAGCTTAGAATCGGGAGACTCTGGAAATCTTGTATCATCATCACACACCCTTTTTTTCTTTTTTTTTTTTTTTTTTTAAATCTCCCTATACTTAAATCTATTTTTCCAGCTGCCCAGAATAAAGTATGGATAAAGATGTGATCTGTAACTCTATAACTCTGACCATGTGAATCGGCATCTATTGGCCTATTCATGAAGAAACAGTCACATGGCTGGCTAAATGTGATCTGGTTTCAAATTTAGCATGCTGCACTCCTCACCAGTCCCTCTTCGACTATGTTTCTGGTCAAATGTCAGGAAACCCAATCCCTGTCCTTAAGCACTTTCATCTAACACTGCAGCAACAGACACTTAGCAACACGACCAAAACAACATCGCATGCCACCAAGTCGCAGACAGCCATGCGTCTTCCTGTCAACACCTTCCGCAGGAGTCGCTTGGACCTCACCTTCGTCCCTCAAGGGTGCTTGCTGATAAAAGGGCTGTCCTAATCAGTGCACGGTTCACTTCCATAAACCCATCAGAGTGTTTCCTATACCGCGCCTGAGCAAGCAGGTGTTTGCCTCTCAAGTGTGTCAGCTCACAACGAGCCATGGAGAAAACATTCTCTTCACGTCACAGGTAGTGCTTCCTGGGCCTCTCTTTTTTTTTTTCCAGCTCGCAGGCATGAAACACAGATTAGCAGCGTTAGAGAAGCCGTGTAACGCTTGTTATGCCAAGTGCTTCTGTTCAAATGAAGTGGTCTTAAGTCATCAAGGAATAAATCCTCTCCGCCAGTTCCCAATCAAACAGTCTTTAGTAAAGAGCTTGTGATTACTGGAAGAGTTGAATGAAGCAGATGTGAAAATATATAATAAAGCTCATGATCCGAATTCACATTTTCTTCATTTCAGACGCTCCATATTTTTCTGTGCGGCAAAACATATCATGTTGAGCTGCAACTTCTCTGGAGCTTATTTGGGGAGACATGGAATGTGTGTGGGGTGTGTGAGATGGGTGTCTCATGTTGAGATGGTGGAGCTCCTGAAAACTGGAATATAGCCAGTCCAGAGCAGCACACTTACTGTATATTCACACACTCATTCACACCTTGGGGAAATTTGGAAAGGCCAATTCATCTACTGTAATGTATCAGAGGAAAGCTTGGAGGAAACCAGATAACCCAGGAATGCAATGCAGTGCAACCCTCTGATCCATGACATCATCATTTTCTCAGAATTTCCTTCCCAACTTGGTCATTTAGATTCCTAAACTCTAGCTTGTCTTTCATTATTACATAACAGCTACCAGCTAATTGGTGACAGTAGAGCAAATGTACGTCTTCTAGGATACTTACCTATTCAAATTTTTAAGCTGCTGCATCACATGGTGGCATAGCACACTCAGAGGAAAGCTGCCCTTTTCCACATATGCGACCTCATGATTGGCTAGTGTTGCTTTATCTGACCTGGCAGATGGTATAACATCCCTTCAATTCAGAGAGCACAGCATCTTGCCTCCTGGCCATGGATAGATGTGGAATCTTCAAGACTCAAACACAACACCTTTTGTTGTAGCACTCACTGCGGTGTTAAATAAGATCGGGTATGTTCCACTCGCTTGTTCTTTGACATTGAGTCCAACTCATTGAACCAGCCTGTTCTGCTTCAATCCATCACCTGGACTGGAATAACACCGGTGCAGGTGAAAAGTGCTTAGTCCAGAGAAGAGCTAAAGAATCGCTGAGACGGCCGGCTTTCGAGAACACTCAGCTCTCGCGCACGGAGGCTCACCTTTCCTCGTCCGGATCAGCAGCTGCAACCTTCTGTCTGACTGTGCATGCTGATATTACCGATCTGTATCTTTTTTTTAATTTTATTTTACATGCAAGGCCACGAACGCAGAAATGAAAGCAAAGCAGACAGACGGCGTTCTCATCTGACCCGAAACAGATGGAGCGCCTGGCGAACACTTGCGTCGCATATTCGCAGAGCTGTGTTAACACAAAGCACAAGCATCTTGATACACGCTAAACTGCAATATGCTCATATGTTTGGAGAGTTACAGTGCTAATATAGGCTTTTATTTGTCAAAGAAAAAAGATGTTGACCGCGAGAATAAACACACAAATAAACACAGATAATCCTTTACAGATGGGTAACACGTGCGGCCAGGCTATAAACGGGATGCCGAGTTGATTCCTGTCCAGTGTTACTCGCATTTGAAATGTTTCAGCACAGAGGTTGCTGTCTATAGACATGCCGGTTATGATTCCACCGAGCCCATCTATATCTCATACGGACGTTTTGGGTAATGTATGCATCACCATTCAAGGCCACGGTAGAGGTAATGGCAATCCACTGGCTTCAATTGTCTTCCCCCAGACCTGATATATGCAATGGTCATTCTGACCCACGCCATAAATCTTGATTTCACTTAACCAACGAGAAGGAGATGCAGCAAGGGCAGACCATATTAAGACTCTTTGTAAGGGACCAGCTGGCTGGTAGAGTCTGTGCTAAACCGAGGTTAGCGGGGCTCATCTACACAACATGATTGATAGCCTGTGTTGGAATGACCGGCTCTCTTTGGTGCATTTATGAGACTTCCTGAATTACCGGGGTCATTTGTACACCGCTGCAATGTCACCCAGGTCGTGATTGCTGTGGAGAAGCAGCGGTAGAAACAGATAAAAGCTCCACATTATTGTTGATGCCAAGTCTGTGATACATTGATTTTTCACAACAGCATCAGGAAACCCAGCGTACAACATCTGTGCAATGAGGAGCTCAAGGACGGCTGACCTCTGGCATGCGGGTCAATCTATTTTTCACTCAATAACACTGGAGGACCAGGCTGTAATGTAAAGTGCTCTTTTTTTCTCCGTTAGATGATTGCTAAGAAGGATTGCTTTTGATGCCCAAAGACAGGAGCTGATTGAAGTTTATTTGATCTTGTAATGAATACAAGCCTCTGATGCACCAGACTGATGTCTCAGCTCATATATATAGATATATTTTTTCATAATTTCTACAAACAACGGAAACCTTTGTGCATGCCAATTAATTTCGACATTTCAAACAGAAGACCGTGAAAATCATGTCCTGATGGCAGCGTACCATTAAAATAACTGTATTGGAGTGCAGCACACAACATACTGTTTTTTTTCTTGTTATTAATCCTAGTGAAAACAACGAGTTTGATATCTTTACTGTGCTTTATACAAAATTATTTACTCGTAGTGTCTCAGATTGGAAAGAGTTATGACTCACAGACATCCAAGGCTGACTGAACAATGGAGGAGATGAGTTCAGAGTAATTATACTCAGAAAAGGAAAATTCTCTCTAACAGTTTGGGGGCACAGATCATTTAACAAACACTTGCCTGTGGGTAGGTTATTTACTCTTACAGATTTTTCTGTCAATGGTGTGAAAATGGTGAACCTGAAGAGGTATAAATACATTTTAACCCACTCTCTTTCACTCACTTATTGTCTGTACTGCTTATCCTGTATTCAGGGTCACGGGGGGCATGAAGCCTATCCCTAGGAGACCCAAGGGCACGAGGCGGGGTACACCCTGGAGAGGGTGCCAATCCATCACGGGGCACACACATATACACATTCACACACTGGGCAATTTGGGATCGCTAATTAGCCTAATCTGCATGTTTTTGGGAGGATTGTGGGAGGAATCCGGAGTAACCGGACGAAATGTGACTAACCACTATGCCACCATCCCGCCTGCATTTTAAACCACCCATGGTCAAATCTCAGGCAGACAGTACCAAACAAGGACAATGCATGCAGGTCAAAACCAGAACAGAAAAACCAGAAAATAATGCTTAGAATCGCATGACAGATGCAACAGAGACTTTGCTGCGAGACATGGCACAGGGGGAATAAATAGAAAAGGTAATCAAGGGATGAACTCAGAACACATGGACGCTATCGGGTAGAAAGACCAATGACAGAACAGAGACGGTGCCCAGACTCGGGTCTAAATAAAGGCACATGTCAAGGTAAATGAAAAGCAAGAAAGTGCTGGGAAATGTGCTGTGAAGACGAGGAAGCCATGACACATTTCAACAGCATGAATTTCACCCCAGCGCTTTTGCCACCTCTGGTTTAATCAACAATAAGAAAGAGAGAAAAATAGGATGGAAAGACATAATAGATTTTTTTTTCATCAATATGTTAGTTAGCTATAGAATAGGTCTAATGCTCCTTAGTTATTGTTATGCCTACTGATTAACATATCATGTCTTGCTTTAAAACTGCATGAATCAGTACAGCATTGCTTTCCCCAGCTTTCTCTTCACTTCCCTGCCTTCTCTGCTGCAAACATACAGTAATAATCTCCTGTTCTTCCACCACCCAGTGCTCGTCTAATTTCTATTTGCTTTCAACAACAAAAAAAGAGTAAAGTGTAGACCAAGTGTAGAAATCCTCCGACCTTGCTTCAATATCAATCAATCTGATAAAAATCAATCACATCAAAATATGATCAATGACTGTGATGTAGTTAGATTTCATGTTGTTTCATAAAAATAAAACTCATAAACAATCATCGACCATGAGCTTAACTTCATTTGAATTCCTCGCACCTTTTTGTGCAAACTGTTACAAGTTTGTACAAGTGTAATATATAAAAGTATTGGCGACCTAGCCATCGTGTGTCCTTAATGCGAATGGAAAGAAAAGAAAATGCAACATGCTGTAGTAATGACCTGTTTTTGCTTTCAGCACACAATTACAGTATACCCGAATCCAGCAGAACTCTGGCGTTTGTCTGAGAGCATGAGCCTGGATGTGAGATCTAATACATCTGGCATTATAGTACATCATCTTGGACTCATCATGGTTAGAAATAGATGGAGATATTTGGTATTTTATCACCTGACCTTCTCTGTTAATGGGGCAGACAAAAACATGACTGCTGTAGGTATGTGGAAGTGGGTAACTAGGCTGTTTCCTTGTTTCCTAGGCTGTATGAATTATTTGCAGCACAGATAATAATAAAATATTAAGGATGCTGTGATGTGTGTATGCATGTGATGTGATTTTGGATTTATTATATATGCATGTATATGCAGTATATACTTATAATACTGTACAGAAGTCTTGAGCTACAACAGATTTCTTCATATTTTGTTTCCAAAAAGCCAGACTTTTAATGTTAATGTAGTCCTGAAGAAAACTTTCCAGGCTTCCTGGGGGATCAAAAGTTTTGCACAGTATACATACACACACACTATATGGAAGAAAAAAAAAAAGAAGGATTTGGCCAAGCCTGTTAATTGAATTCAGGTGTTTTAATCCCCAATGAATGGCGATAATAATGCTACAGCATACTGGAAGACATTTTGGACGAGGCTATCCTTCCAACTTTGTGGCACCAGTTTGGGGAAGGCCCTTTTCTATTCCAACGTGACTGTACCCCTAAGCAAGGACTACTGTATAAAGACATGGTTTGATGAGTTCGGTGTGGAAGAACTCGACTGGCCCAAACACAGAGCCCTGACCTCAACCCCACCGAGCACCTTTGGGAAGAACTGGAAACAAGATTGCGAGCCAGACCTTCTCGTCCAACATCGGTGCCTGACCTCATAAATGCTCTACACACACAAACACTCCAAAATCTTGTGCATAGCCTTCCAAGAAAAGTGGAATCTGTTATAGGTGCAAAAGGGGGACCAACTCCATATTGAAGTATACGTATTTGGATACAATGTCATTGCAAGGTTATAGGTATGTTCAGTAGAGTATATACATACTCACATACTGTACAGTACACACACACACACACACACACACACACACACACAAAGCCTGTCAGTCGCTTAACTCCTTCTGCTTCTTCATTTCACACATCATTTGCAAAGTCAATAAAGTAGAAATCATAGGGATTGTTGTGATTACAGTGTGTAAAGCCTAAAACACAGAAGATCCACAAGCTTTTTCAATAAGCATGGTGTGACTAAGTCCCTCAGTGATCCTGTGCAAACATTATCCACATCTACACTATGCCCTTGAGATGGATCACAACAAGTGTAATATCAAATTAAGCAGCAGCAACACCTCCGTACATTCACTCTCAAGAATCGAGCAATTCATACAGCCTTTAATAGCGTCAGTGTGGCGTCTGAACCACGCTGCAGACAAGGACGTCTTATCAAAGCGAATGAATATATTTCTCCTTTCACATGAGAGTATGATAAACAAATACAAGATGATTACTCCTGCTTTTCTTTTTCTCTTCTAATTTCAAGCTTTAAATCGAGCAATTCATTTGACACATTAGGCTCAATTCTAAGTAAATAAGCAGAAATGATTTGCCTGTAGAATAGGACAATTATCAAGTTGAAATGGGAACAAACACCTTGAAATAAAGCAGTCATATTATAATTGTTTTGTATCTCCAAGTTATGATGAAAAGTATCTGATCATTTTACTATTCAGATATCTATCTCATAATGAGAAATGTAACATCGCTCTCTATATACTGTAAGCGAATGAGATACATTTACAAGATTCAAGATATATTGCCATACTTTTTAATGAAATATAGTTTCTATCAAATACCTGCCCATATGAACTAAGATTAAAACTATTCGTTTCATATTTCGTGTTATGCCTGAATTATTTGCTTGAAGATAACCGCCGAAAAAGACAGTAAGCTTTGCAGTGCTCCCTATGTTTACTCATAACTGCATATGGAGAAAAACCCTAACATTGTATGAGCAGTCAATATCTGCCACACAAAGCCGTTTAGGGATGTGGTTTATAGAAAATGCTGTTTGAAAGATCACACACACGCTTGTCAGAATCTTTTAACCGGGACTTATGTGCTTTGTGTAAATCTACCGATCAGACAGATCGTGTGAGGTTTAAATCTTCACCTCTTTCTAAGGGCAGCCTGCCTTTGCTCTCCTGCAGGTACAGTATGGAGAAAATCAGGATTTACTAACCTGATAACTTGTAAACACCGCTGTTCAAACCTGAGTAAGAACAGATTGTTTAAGAAAATGTGGATCTCAGGGAGGTGTACATTTTTAAGAGAAGGTTGTTCATTGACTGTTAGATTACTTGCCTCAATTGTTCAAAGTCTTCTAGCTATAGATAAAATGCTTATAGATATTGTACTGTATTTAGACGCTGTATGATACTAATGACACCCAGCACATAACGCACAAAGATTTTCATCATGAACTCATAACTCATAACTGTGCTTATTCGACTTATTCGCCCAGCTTATTTGATCTGCTTCTCAGTTCCATCCCTGTGCGTAAGTGTAAATCCCATACTGGTTGATCTGAGTGCGAAGAACGCTGTGAAGTCACATCTCACATACACTTAGCAGATGTGGTTACAACCGGATGTCAAGCTCACTGATGTAAATGATTTGCCTCTCTTACATGATGATGATAAAGGAACTGAAACTGCAGCACAGATTCAAAAACAGATACATGGCTGCATGATCAGAACAGATCAGCCATCTTTAGTGGATTCTGAGAATATTCAAACATCAGACGATGGAAATCTGGATTTGAAGCGGCGTTGCACTCAAGCTAAAGCTGTGGAAAGACTGACTCAAACTGTCTAATTATCTAGAGAAGTCTCACTTGAGTTCAGGTCCCACCATTAGTGTAAACTAATAATGGAAGGGTAAACAGACACTGGAAGTTTTTTCTGCTTCCCAATAAGATGAATTAGCTGCATCTGTTTCTTTCAGGTCACCTTGTTCAGAGGTACCGTCTCAGCAGACGGATGATGCCTGAAATGTTGGACCGCATTTAGCTTTCATTACGCATACATTCTCTTTGCCATGGTTTCGACGACTTTATGCAATATAACAGCATTTTATTTTTTTCAATCTAGAGTTGCATACATTTTGGCCAGAGCTGTACTGATGACAAGAGAGTTGAACCACTCTGTAAAGACTTTCAATAGTTTTAAGGTCAGGACTTTGTTGTGGAAAATTCTTGTGTGAAAATATTTCCCAGCACCCCTCTTTTGTCATTTTTGGCCAACGAATCTATGCACAGTCACCCCGGAATATGCCTGTGCCATTAGACAAGAAACGTTCCATGGATAGTAAGACCGGATCATTCGGTACATTCGGGTCCAGAACTTCTTTCTTATTTCCTCATAACATTGCTGAACCTATACCTGAACAACTGAAGCAACCCTAGATCATAACACTGCCTCCAGAGGCTTGTACAGTGGCCACTATGCATTATGGGTGCATCATTACATGTGCTTCCAATCTTACACTGAAGTGCCCATCACTCTGGAATTGGGTCAATCTGAACTCATCAGACCACATGATCTTTTTCCGCTGCTCCAAAGTCGTTTATGCGCTCTAGCAAACTGAAGCCTTTTGTTCTGATTAATCTCACTAACAAGTGGTTTTCTTATGATCACACAGCTGTTTAGTCCAGACCGTCTGAGTTCTCATCACATAGTGTTTGTAGAAATGCTCCTAGTTTGACTATTAAACCTATCTGTGATTTCTACCGTGCAATGCAATGTTTAAATGATCTCCAATCCCAGTCATTTGTGATTCCAAATCAGTCATTCCAACTACATTCAGTCTACAAAGTCGACAGTTCAGTCCCATCCTTCCATGTTTTCTAAATGAACTAGACTATTCATAACCCGATTGTACTGATCTCATCAATACCCTTAATTGTTTTCTTTGCTTGATGCAGGCTAATAATTCGATTGCTCTGATGCAACATAGTAACATATTTATCGACAACCACTTCCTTGTTTGGACAATCAGCCCAGACAGACAAAGGCAAAACATAACTGAAGAAGAGATAAGATGGGGGATACGTGATGGGAAGATGATGGTGAAGGATAGGAGGGTGGATGATGGGAGGTATGATTATCAGTGTACTCGGTTATACAAAAGGATGTTGAGTTCTCCGTCTTTTACAAAATGAATAAACATTAAAATCAAAAATGAGTTAAACACTTCAGACTTTTGTCTTAACCCTTGGAGCACTCTGAGGTACGACATGGTTAGCAAGGGCTCGTGAGCAATTGCTGATTGAATAAAATATGTACTTGAGCACAGTCAATTACTGGTAGTGATTTTCTCACTTAGCAGATGAATTTCCACCACAGAGGTAAATTATGTCATGCTACACTTTACACAAGAAACTGCCCTTAAATTATACACCCTTTAATGCATTCTTGTGACGCGTAATATTTTTAACCGGCATTAGCACACTGGCCGCTTGCTTTCTATCCCACTTGTTACTTTGCTAATTAATCCGAATGTCTCTTTAGTTTTGAAGATATCAAATGAGATGAAAAGGTACAGAGTGCTATAAACTGGTTCGCACTGCAGCACCGAGGAAGATTCGTCTGACGTTTGTTATATTAGCAACGGGAAATTAGCAGGAAGAAGGATGAAGTTGGGGGGAAAGCTATTTACAGTTTGAAAGCTAACATTTGTACAATAATTATTAATGGCCTTATGAAAAAACCACTCCCCTGGGTGGAAGGCGAGGAATAATTACGGCAGGGTCGACGAGAAATGGGTGGAGAAGAGACCATATATCTACACGAGCGGAGGAACAAATTTCAATCAGGCCCGTCTCATCAGGGACGGAGAGTAAAACCAGCCGTGAATATTTCTTTCCTTGTGTAGTTGGTTATTTTCGAACCTGCACATCTTGATGAGTTTTACAATTGTGGGCTGCTGCAGTTCTGTAAAATGTCAATCTCGATGACACATTATAATTACAAAGCAATTGCCCTTAAAGATACATGTTACAGAAAAAAAAAGATCAAATAAACACCAAGTCAAATAAACACTACATTCTCGTGAAAGAAAAAGAAAAAGAAAAAGAAAAAAAAACCTAGCTTGGCGTATATATTTACAGCACACCCAGAGATCTACAAAGTGCCTTTCAATGAGGTAAATATTTCATGAGGCCCTAAAATATGTGGCTTTTGGCTTTTCATTTGACTCTGTGTAGCTGGCTAATGTGAATTAGTTCAAGTACTGCTGAGGGACAGATCGCAGGCATCTGATCATCTGCATCCTGTCAGAAACGTTACCCAATATGCGCTGGTTGAGAAAAACTGGATGCCTTTTTCCGCACGCACAAACAGGACATGACCACCAACATGAATATGCACTCAGCACATGGTTTATAGCGCTTTACAACGCAGCACATTCGCAAATCTGATTGGTCCGAAAGTGTCGATAAATTTTCTTAAACAAGCCCGTTAGAAAGTAATTCTGACTCGCGGGTTCATACTGTATTAATGCAGTCGGTCGAAATTAACAGCATTTTACAGTAACATCACAGGAACTTACTGGATACAGCAGACGCTTCATATCATCTAAGGCTAATCATGTACAGATTGCTAAAAAGTGTGCTGTTATTTAACAACGGAAAACATAATGCGAAGTTTTGTTTTTGTTGTTGTTGGTGTCTCCACTGTCAGCGCTTTGTTAAAAGTTTTCCATCATGGGAAACTTTTGAGACAAAGGAGTTTGTTCTTCTTTTAGTTCGGAAACCTTATTAGCGTTGACTCGGTTATATGCAATAACAAGAATTTACTTGTCTCATAAATGTAAATATAAATACAAGGGCCGTACTGATTTAAATTTAAATTTTATTATTATTTTTTTTTACCAACATTGCATTTGTTGGTAGAGTCCTGTTCTTCCATGAGTGAGTTGTTGACGATGGAGGGGTGCAGTATGTTTACAGAGATGACACCAGTGACAATGTGCACAGATGGGAGAAGAGGTTTAAAGAAGCATTGAAGACAGACCACGCAGTGGGAGACCATCAATTGCGACAAAGAGGATTTTCGACGAGGATTCAAGAGTTGCGTTCGACGATGGCACAAATGCACAGCTTGCATTGATTTGAATGATCGGTGTCAGTTTGTCAGTTACTTTTGATACCGCATTTGTATAAATGGATCAAAACATATTCAATATCATGCTTTAATAATTGAAAAATCGATTGATTTTTGATCGAAGAACGTGAGAAAAAAAGAAAAAACACGTAGGTATGTTTCCTTATTGGAAAACGATGTTGCCGCTGATGGTCCCAGTACGTCTGTTTCACATCGGGCCACGTCAGTGCTGACCCTCTGTGGATTATTTTCCTTTAAAAGACTCATCTGTCATGTTCAGTTCCATAGCAAACATCAAAACGCCAAGCGCTTAAACTTTAACGCATGAAATTACAAGCCTAATGGAGTCGCTTTTCCGACTACTACGGGGAACCTCTCTTCCCGCCACCGAGCCGCACAGAGGGGGCGTGTGATTGCGCGAGTCGAGGCGAGAACACGGCTTTAAGTGGTGTTCCGTGTCAGACAAGCTTTTGATGTGTTCATTGAAGCTTAATCTGCAGTGTCGTTTTATGAGCGCAGAGAGAGAGCGCTTAATCCTCCGACTAGCACATGTGTACACTATTCGCTGCCTCTGATGTGTTATTACAGTTTATGACGCAACTGTGAAAAATCTGTACCACAGCTTCATCCATCTGATACAAATCATGTGTTAATTTTCAAACCATGACCTCTGTGGGTTATTATATCGCTAAACAGGCACCCGTAAAAAAGCAAGCGAGGGAAATTCTCGGGAAACGGTGAGAATCCAGCGATGGTCCAATTCAGAGTCGGAATCCGGTGTTGTTGCCTCCTAATAGGCGTTTCATCCTTTTACACCGCAGTGTGTCTCCTTAAATGAAAAAAAAAACATGATGCTTTGGGGCATGCGTGAACTTTGAGCTCATTTACGACACAGAATTGCTTTTTCCTTAGTGGATATGAACTACATCTTAAAAAAAGAATTAGAATTAAGCTGGACAGGATATATTGGTTAGAAAAGTAAATAAATAAATAAGTAAATAAGGGCATGTGTGTTTCTGAACAGTCTGAAATTAAGCAGGACATTTTTAATGCAATCATAGTCAAATTATCGCTGAAACCTGCTGAGCTCAAATGCAGCATTAATAAATTGGTAATGGAGCCCAACATTACTCATTTCTCACTGCGGGCTCCTCGTCATTTAACGAATTATATCTGATTCACTTCTTATTATTTTAAGTAGCCAATCTGGCCTTCATGCTGGTATATGTCCGATCTCGATATAACGTCCATACTTTCGTCTCTGCATGAGTAACTCTGTATGAAGCTATTGCATAAGGTGAGACCATCTGAATGAAGTTATCACCTTTTGCAGTCATAACGATGTTTTTATTTTGTCTCAATCTCAACCTAAAGTACTGAGCGGTTTAACGAAGTAATAAAACTCAAGTTTAGAGAAGCTGTTTCACTGCACTCAATTAAACAGACTGTAAATATCTCCGAACAATCTTATCACACCGCAGCTGTCAGGATTATGGGACAGATCGAGCCCACCTCGAGAGCTGTTAATAAACCCAGACTCTCTCAATTAGGATCTATTTCTACACAGGCAGGTATGAGAGGTAGGAGGTCGACATGGAGAAGGGAACTCAGCTTTTTCTCCCCCTTGCAAACCTCTAATAAATCTGAACCGAAGAGAGAAAATGCTGTCAACAGAAATGAAAACTTAATGCCATCTGTGGTTTTTCCTTTTGTGTCGGAGAAATATTTTAACAGCATTGTTCACTGCTGAGATACACCGCTTTCTTTGCGGTTCATTTAAATCTAATGTACGTTAGACTGCCACTTTTCCCTTCTCATTGCCTCAGGCAAGAAAAGTCATTAAATCAAGAACCCTATTACAAAAGTATGCGGTATTTGTTTTGCTCATGAGCAACACGATGTTATTCAGGCTGTAAGGATGGGAATGTCTGTAGAAGCCCAATCGATTAAAAGACACGTGGACTGGGCTGGATGGATGTCTGAAGTTCCCTCACATGCTGAAATGAACTCCGTACAGTACATTCGCTCCGGTGTTTTTTTTCCCCCGGTGATGGGCGGAAAATGCAAATGCAATTAAGAGAGCTGTTGCTTTCCATCCTGTACTTAACATCTTCCCAGCTCTCGAAAAGCATCCGTGCTTCTTTCGTTAATATTCGAGCGTGCTTGCTATCGAATGCGGAATCACGAATGTTGTGGGTGCTTCATGAGGGAGAAAGAGAAATCAGGCAAATAAGAGGCATCTTATCGTGCTAACCCGATTTGACCTGACGCATGTGCTTCGGAGCAAGGAACTGTACTAAAGAGGCTTTCAGAGCGGAACAGGCCCTCTACTGTGACTGCACACTTTATTTATTCACTTACCTCGCTGGTTTAATGGAAATATAAAAGGCCAGATTGATTAGTGTTTTAAGATTCAGCAGTTAATAGATTAAAAGCCCATGCGATAGCCAGAGAGTACAGTCGCTATTTTCTGGTTTGGGACCATCTTGCTCCTCTTTTGTCCTCTTACTAAATTCTCGTGCACTCTGATCACTGAGTATCACATCCTCAAGCATCTGTTTCTTTGAAATGATAAATGAGCTGAAAGAGAAGTTCTAATCAGGGATTGTAAGGAATGCACAAAAGGTGATGATTCCTAAAAAAGAACCTGATGCACACATTTCCGCCAAGCTAAACCCGAACCGAGTGTAACTGCAAGTTGGCGTTTCGCAGATCTTAAAAAGCATCCACCAAAAGCACGCTTTTGTGCCTGCGAGACACGGCCGCCCTGGACCCCTCAGTCACTTTAAAGAGGAGCATGAAGTAGTCGTTCTCATTTAGAGTGACTGCAGGCAAAGAGAGACAGATGTCACGATGTAGCGGTGGGATACCTTCTCTGTCAAGAGGTATGGAAATACACGACTGACATGGACACTCAGGTTTAGTTGCATGCTTGGGCTAAATGGGTTCATTGTAATGCAGGCCGTGGAGCGATGTGACTGGGCAAACAGACAGGGCTTTGTGGAGGTGCTTAAAAGGGCAGAATAATAGATTTCATGCAGCTCCGGGATTAATTAGCTTGAAGGCGGAGGCAAATCTGATCCCCTCCAGGAGTCGAGTTAAGGGTTTGCATATTCATACCAGCTTAGATCACCCAGTTGGTGACTGGTGGCTGGTATGTAAGGTGGAGTTGTACAAGTTTGTACTGTACACAGATGTGTTGTCATGCGCAAACAGATTGACGACAAACTCATAACCAGAATACTGAAGTAAAACCTGAAACGAAATGACGGAGAGGTGAGAAGTCACGGATTCCTCCTGCACCGGCTTCTAATTTATAGGATTTGTGTATGTTAGAAAGGGGGAGCATCTGTACCCCCCTGCTCCCTGTGATCACCCTCCGTTCCGACATCTGTTTAAGGATGTTTATCCTAGGGGTAAGTATGTTAAAGGAAATATTATGCTAGTGTTATTTTACTTTTCCTCTGTTTAAACCATAAACACTACTCTGAGCCGGGACGGCCAGATCACAGAAGCGAGGGTACGGCTGTGAGGTATGGGGCACGGGCAACAGGTCACAAGCACCCCGGTTCTAACCTATGACATAATTCTAAACTCGCAATTCACAATATCAAAGTTTTAATCCAAATCCTAATTAAAGAAAGCGTCCTACATCACTTTTCTATTTACATCCTATTGAACTTTGCATTTTTTTGCAGTTTTACATAGTCAAAGCAGAAGCATGTGGTATAAGACTACGCTTCCCGAATGACACCCGGAGACTAAGCATCAACTCTTTTAAAGACTTAGAGTGAGGGATTTATGAATAGAAAAGGCAGCACTGGGAAAGAGGAGAAGAGCCTTGTAGGTGTCCTGCACCCTTCCAGACATTCCTCTCATTCCCCTCAACAAGGCATGAAACAGGGAGTCATTAAAGCACTGTCAACTTAGTCGGGCTAATGCCTCTACCCCCCAGAGAGGCTTATGCAGAGAGGGCAGTGTATTTAAAACCTGAAAGAAAAAAATGTAAGAAAAGAAAGGGGGTCTATATGAGCAGGACATGGCATGCATGGATGTCTCCTGCTTCTTCAGCAAGACTGGAGACTACTCGGGGAATCGGGGCAAAGATGGAGATAGGAGACGGACAGATTCGAAAGACGGATTAAAGATCAGGCAAGAGGAAAATGAGACACGTTAGGAGTAAACACATGAGAAGCAACTTAACAAAAAATGAAGGGACAGAGAGGTCAGGCAGCTAAAGAATAGAGCCAGCAAGAGAATGCAGACGAGGTACGGCGAAGAAGGGATTTCCGCTAAAACTAATCAATCAGGGCTTGATAATGGATCCCATGCGAGAGTGTTGACACAGGGTCAGCTCTTCCCCTGACCCGTGCCTTCAGGGAAGCGGCAGCAGAAAAGCCACAAATAACAGAATCCGAGGCTAATTGTCTGCCCAGTGTCAGAGCTTTTCAATGCCCCTGCCACTTTCACTCTAATACCCTCTCATTCTATTCATTCCTCCTTTTTTTCTTTTCGCTCGGTCGCTCCCTTCATAGTCGTCCACTTTTGTTAGCTATCTTTCTTCAAAAAATGCACGTATCATGGTCCTCAGATGGCATCGCTTCATATCGCTCGCTCACGTGCTTTGCCATTACGAGCAGCCAGGACCGCTGACGGAGGACTAGAAACGATCCATCAGCGAAGCTTTTGAAGATCATGACAAGTGCGCACTGTCGGTACCATCCTTCCTGTCCAAAATCACAAACCGTCTACATCTCCGTGTGCAAGGTTTCTCCTGAGACACCCCAAGAATGAAAGACAAGAGGGGAAAAAAAAAAAAAAAAGTGCAATGCAAGGTACTCACTTAGATGCTTTCTCCTGCTCCTCTCTGTCCCTCACTTCCACACTGTCTCCTGTCCTCTTGAAACACTAGATATGTATCTGTACACGCAGACCAGTTTGTGTCTCCGTGAAGCTCCAGCTCACAAAGTTGCTCTGTTGTCGGCACGGCGTGTGCTGCGCACGTCTGCCTGGAGCTGTGTATATGTATGTCTCTGTGTGTGTATATATGTGTGTCTTAACTGGCGGCTCACACTGCTCTGTCTGAAGGGGAGCTAAAACACTTTTAAACTCGCTCAGCCTCCCCATGTGACCAGCTCCCAGCAGCCAGGCACGAATATATTAATGCTCCTTCCTCCAGCCAGAGTGCACCCCCTAGCCACTGTTTCAGGAAGTGTAAGCTGTGTGAAAACCCCCCTCATACCAACACACACACACATATATATATATATATATACATTCCCACACATGCTGAAAACAGTGTGTTTGGATTGTACTTAAGTAGTCTGGGAAGTGCTCCATCATCTGCTTTTAAAGTATTTAACAGGTGGCTTCCTATAATTTATCACTGTATATGTAAAATACTAATAATTATAGGAATAAAAAAATTGGGAAAGAAAAACACAATCAATAAATAACCAACAAACAAGAGTTATTTTTTCCTGAATAATAAGAACGAGTGTGCGGCCGAAATCCCCAGCACGACCAAACGCACCCTTTCAAATCCTCGCCTTTTTTCCGTCCATCAAACCTTCACTTGTGTCATTCCTCTTTCTGCTGCCCTTTCAACCCTGCGTGTTTCTCTCCCTCTTTTCTTCAGCCATGTCTTTCAGCAGAGGAAGAGACTAAGCCGCATCTATGAGATGTTCTGACTCCTGACTTCGACCCCCCAGCCTGCAGCCTCTCTATGCAAATGGAGGCGTTGAAACAAGGCCAAGAATCTAGTCTGGATCAACACACATGGTGTGCATTTACAAATCAATACACCGAGCTCAGCAGGGCTGCGAATTAAAGATTAACAGCTCAGTAACCAGTCAAAGACGAGACAATGCGTCCTGATCTTCTGTTCACTAAGACTGAGCTCATTTATACACAAACCATGGATTATGTTTTATATATAGTAAACGATAAATAATATAGAATTGTATGTTTAAAGGAGCAGTTTGTCATTTTTAGAGCCCTCTGCTGGCTGAGAGGCAAATTGGAATTGCAATAGACATGCTGACAAGCTTTAGCTCCGACTGACCCCGTGTCCATTGATCATGTCTTGTCAGTTACAGTAGCTTATATAAGTCTTATATAAAGAACCTAAAAAGATCTACGGTTATTCAGGTATATTTTAAATGATATTGTAAGGCATGGCAAAGAGAAATACAAAGTCAAATATCATCACAAATCTTACCATATGTTATCGGTAATACTTTCACAGTAAGATGTAATACTTAACCCGGAAATTCTAGTAATTATATAGTAATAATACAGTAAGTAATATTTATTACAACCGTAGCATAATTTGTAACATTTTTATCAAAAAAATAATTATATAAAGATGAATAAATACTAATAGTTTGGCTATTGTTTATTGTATTTGCTTGTATTCTCACACATTGTGGTTTGCCTTACTTGCATTATCACACATTTAATGAATTATTAAACTCAATCTCATGTTCAAATTAAAACAAATGTGTCAAGGATTATTTGTAAGTACTACATTATAATCTGTATTGTTTCATTCTACCATCTGATAATTTTCTACATCAGCAGCCCTGACAGTAGTATCATCTATAATTCAATTCAAATCACTGGTTTATATAAATCCATTTGCTCAGATACATTATAGTTTCTATAGTAACGATTCATTCAGGGTGCAGGTGATCTATATAATCCAATTCTGTTATAAATTGATCTTTTTAATGCACTATTATGTAAA